>PVKA01028754.1:0-29056 GCA_004027165.1 Ctenomys sociabilis
AAGCTATGCTCTCCCTCCCGGCTCACCGGCCTGCGTCGCGGGCAGAAGCTGCAGAGCGGCCAGGAGCAGGGAGAAGCCGGCCCGCGACTGGCGCAGGCCCCGGCGACTCCCCATCTCGGAGGGGCCGGCCTGCAACACGGGCCACCGCACAGGGCTGTTGCGGGGCACGGTGACTCCCGGGCTCGGCGCAGGCGCTGGAGGCAGCCGGCTGCAGCGGGGATCAGAAGAGACTGACCGAGCCCCTGCCCGGCCGCGCCCTGCGCAGCAGCCCGGGCCAGGCGGGGCGGGGACGAAGGGAGGGGGGCGCTGACAGCTGGAGGCAGAAGTTGGGAAACTCGCGCCGCTCGCCCATTGGCCGGCGGGGCGGGGCCTGCCAGGGGCCGAGCAGTTCTGACCCTGCCCGTTCGCAAGAGAAAGGTGCCCCCATCCCGCCCGAGGGTCGGGGTCCCAGCCTTCCCCAAGCCCGGGCCCCGAGCAGGCCCCCTGGCAGGAGCGCTTAGCTTCATTTAAACCTTCAGCCTCCTCTGTGCTTGGTGGCGAACGCCTGTGATCCCGGCACTTGGGAGGCTGGGGCCAGAGGATCGCTGCAAATCTGAGGCCATCCTGAGCTACATAGTGAGTTCAAGAGCAGCCTGGACTACTACATGGTGAGATAGAGATAGCTCAGTCTTCCAAAAAAATCCAAAACATAATAAATAAATAAATACTTTCAGCCTACATCCACAGGCTGGGACTAGGGGATTCCTGGTTCCCAAGAGGGTGGTCTCCAGCCTCATCTGTCAGCCGCCTCCTCTGGCCCCACATGCCTCAGCCTCCTGAGTGCAGGAATCACAGATTCACAGCAACACTTACAGGTTCTTTCCCCAAAATTTCTAATCCTAAAATAAGTAAAGGGTCCCACCTGCACGGCTAGCCCTTCTCTCCCTCACTCTGGGTACACTAGCCCAACTCCAAATTTTCACCCCTCCCCATCAAATAAGGGAGAAGTGGATTCCTACTACTTGTGGGGTGAAGCCAAGGAGCCCCCATCATGGGAAGGGTGGTCAGGAGCTGCTGCTGTGAACCGCACAAGTGCAGACAGGCAGCCAGTTGCAGAGATGCGGGCATGTCAGGCCCTCCCAGAGACCAGGCCACACCTCCCTCTCAGCTCCACGCCAGACAAAGGGTCCCTGTGTCCCTGGAGAGGAGAGGTGGGGCCATCTGGCCTGAGGAAGACTGTGGGGCTCCTGGAGTTCTAGGGAGGGTGGCCCAGCCTTCTTTCCCAGAGACATGGGGCCCAGGCTTCTCCAACCAAGGACCTGGGATTTCTTTCCTGCCTGCCTGCGTGAAGTTCTCCACAAGGTCTCAGTGCCTCACAGCAATCCTCCTGCCTCAGCCTCCCACAGGCTGGGATGACAGGTGCATGCCACCACGCCCGGCCCGGAGTGTGAGTTTTATTCTTGTGTTCATGTTTCCGCAGCGCTGGGATGGAACCCCGGGCCTCATGCCGCCTGAGCAACCCAAAGAGCTGCTCCCCCAGCCCGCAGGCAGCTGGAGGAGGGAGACGTGTAGAGGGCTTCCTCTCCAGTCACCTGTTCTGGTCAGACCAAGGGTCCCTGTGCCCAAAGCAGGGTACAAGGAGGGACTTAGGAGGGAGCAGAGGAGCCCAACAGGGATGGCATGGGGAGGGGAGGACAGACGCCCTCCCTCTGGCCCAGGTCATGTGGCCAGGGACAGAATCAACATGGCCTCCTCACAGCGGACGGTGCTGATCTCAGGCTGTTCCTCCGGCCTCGGCCTGGAGCTCGCCACGCAGCTGGCTCGGGACCCAAGGCAGCGCTACCAGGGTAGGGACGAGGACGGTGGCGCTCCTGATTCCCTCCACCCAGCCCCCCCCACTGTTCCTTCCCTGCCAGCTGTCCTTGTGGACTGGGGAGGACCAGAACCCCTGCAGAAGCGCCCTTTCCTCCTCTCCTCTGTGAGTCACCCCCTCCCCCCAACAAATATTTCTTCAGCAAACACCCAGGCAGGCTCTGCTCAGGGTGCAGGAAACACAGCTGTGCCGAAAGAAAGAAAAGGCTCTGGGCTGGGGTGCAGCTCAGTGGTAGACGCATGGGTGAGGTTCTGAGGAAAACAAACTTCCGGAGCCGGCCATGAGATCCCAGGCCTGGGAAGGCCGAGGCAGGAGGATCACAGAGAGTTCGAGGCCAGCCTTGGGGGAGAGTGGGGTTTTTAGAAGCGCTGCTTTGGGAAGATTTCACTGAGGCTTGATGTGGGTTTCTTGAGGGTGGAATAATCGCCTGCTGGTACTCATGACCGCCTGTGGCCCAAGATTATTGCTCCTGATAAGCCTCTTACTTCTCTCTGACCTTGGGGCTTAACGGACCTCCAGACACATCCTCAGGCCTGGAGCAGATCACTATGGACTGTGCCCCAAGGGGGAACCTCTGACCCAGAGCAGGCTCAGTGGAGACGGGCACAGGGCTGTTACTCAACAGGCGGCTGCTGGGGTAAGGGCATAGCCCTAGTTGGCAGGTTCCCTTCTCCAGGCCTCCGCCCTATTTTAGAGGCACCCACTGCTCAGCGTGAAAATCTGGACACCAGCATGTAGAGTCGGGTCCCTATCTTTGGGCAGATTGGTCGCATAAAACTGCTAAAGTAGGCTGAGGCAGGAGGATCGCTGCATGTTAGGGGCCAGCCTGGACTGCATAGTGAAACCACATCTCAAAAAAAAAAAAACTAGCCGGGCATGGTGGCGCATGCCTGTAATCCCAGCACTCGGGAGGCTGAGGCAGGAGGATTGTTGTGAGTTCGAGACCAGCCTGAGCTACAAAGTGAGCTTAAGGCCAGCCTGAACTGCATAGTAAGACCCTGTCTCAAAAAAGACAAAAAAAAAAAACTAGGGTTGGGGAAATAGCTTAGTAGAATAAGCACTTGCCTGGCAAGTGTGAGGTCTTGAGTTCAATCCCCCACACCGGGTGAAAAAAATCTGCTAAACAGTTTTTTGTGTAATTTTTTTTTCTTTGTAATGTTGAACCCAGAGCCTTCTCAGAGCTACATCCTCAGGCCTTTTTTTAATCCTTAATTTTGTGACAGCATATTGCTAAATCACACAGGTAGGGCTAGAAGCTGAGATCTTCTGCCTCAACCTCCCAGAATGGCTAGGATTAAAGGTGTGCACCACCCTGCCAGGCTGTCCTTATTTTAGAAATGCAGAACCTGAGGTACAGAAATCCTCACACAGAGTCACAGCCAGAGAGTGGCAGAGCTGAATTTGAACCTGGGAAGTTGAGAAACTGGGCCTACTCTTTTCTTTTCTTTTTCTTTCTTTTTTTTTTTTTGCCAGAACCGAGGTTTGAACTCAGGCCCTTTTGCTTGCCATGGAAGCACTTATTCCACTGAGCCATCTTCCCCGCCCTGGGCCTACTCTTTTTACTGTACTGTCAGCATGAACCCTCAGTGCATATGAGCGACTGTAGTGCACCAACCTAGAGATACATACCTGTGTAGGCAGTGTACACAGTGAGGTTTTGCACAGAGGTAAATGAGATGCGTGATGAGACGTACCTGCCATCCCAGCACTAAGGAGGCTGAGGCAGGAGCATCGCCACCAGTTCCAGGGCAGCCTGGGCTACATCGTGAGGTCAAAACTAGTTTGAACTATAAGGAAGGCAATGTCTCAAAACAATTTTTTTCTTAATTTAAAAACCATGCAATGGAGGGCTGCAGAGACAGTTCAATGGACTAAGTGCCTGCTTAGGCAAGCATAGGGATGGGGGTTCAATCCCTAGCACCACATGTGCGCTGGCTCTGCCTCAAGCATACTGAGCTGGCCACCGACACCCGGTATGGTGGTGCACACCTATAATCCCAGCACTGGGGAGGATGAAAACAGGAGGATCACTATGAGTCCCAGCTACATAGTGAGACCCCGTACCACATACATAAAAATTTACTCAATTAATTATTAAAAATAAAAACCGTGCAGGAGAAAGGAATCTCGCATCTACCCCAGTTCTACTTCTGTCCTCAGTGGTGGCCACTATGAGGGACCTGAGAAAAAAGGAGCCCCTGGAGGCAGCTGCAGGGGAGACCCTGGGGAAGACCCTCACGGTGGCCCAGCTGGACGTGTGCGATGATGCTTCTGTGGCCCAGTGTCTGAGCCACATCAAGGGCGGGGACGTGGATGTGCTGGGTGAGACGGAAGCCCTGGGATCCCCCGCCCTCCCGTCTGTCCACGTCTAGAACTCCAAGGTGGTGAGGCCCGAACAGGAGCCTCTTGCCACCTCTCCCATTGGCTGACAGGTAGACCAGTTGGCCAGAGCCAGGAACCACAGCCAGCTCAGTGGGGGTGGTGGAACGAATGAAGAGACTTCTCGTACATGCAGAGCACCATATGTGGTCTGGAAATTGCCTTGCTGAGTCACTTGGGGGAGAGCAGGATGAAGCGGGGAATGAGACTCCCTAAGCGGCATCTGAGGAGGGTGGGTGTCACTGGGTTGATGCAACTTGGAGTCAGAGCTGAATTGCTCACACATTATGGAAGATGCTGCTCTTAACAACCTGGACTCCCTAAGGGGCTCACGGTCCCCTCCACCAAGTGCTAAACCCTGTTAAAGCATTACCACGCCTCCACATGTAGCTGGGGTGTGGTGGCCCACGCCTGTACCTCCAGCACTTGGGAGGCTGAGGCAGGAGCTTCCCCAGGAGTTTAAGCCCAGCCCTGCCTAGAGTAGTGAGTTCAAGGCCAGCCTGAACTATAGGGTGAGGGAGACCCTATCTCAAAAGAGCAAAAACAAAGACCCCACATGTGTTCCCAAGACAGCCGGACCTCGGGTGGGATGGCTTGGGAAATGACAGCAGAAAGCCTGGGGCCTCCCTGCTAACACGCACCACCCCACTAGTGAACAACGCAGGTGTGGGCCTGGTGGGGCCTCTGGAGGGGCTCAGCATTGCCGCCATGCAGAGCGTCTTTGACACCAACTTCTTCGGGGCTGTGCGTCTTGTCAAAGCCGTGCTTCCAGGCATGAAGAGGAGGAGACAGGGTCACATCGTGGTGGTCAGCAGTGTCATGGGACTGCAGGGTGAGCCCCAGGGACCCACCACTAGGGATTCTCCTTGTGTCTGGCCCTCCCCAGGCTTCCAGGATGTCAAACAGACCCAGAGTCCTTTGCCACATGAACCTGGACAGCTCCACTGAGATGGACTCTGAAGCTCAGGAGGGAAAAGATCTGGGATAGATTAACTATGCCTGCTGTGATGTAAGAGTAGGTGGTGGTGGTCTGTGTGGTACCAGCCAATGACCACAAGCCAGATTCAACCTCACTTCTAGACATCCCCAAAACACCCTCCCCACCAAACCCTACAGAACCATCAGAACTTCTCCTGAAACTCCTCCTTGCCAACCATCCCTTAGACACAGGCCTCTCCTGAGGTGCCTGAATCTAGGGCCATGCAGCTCAGCAGGAAATATAGCAACGATTGATTAATGTTGTCTGGTAGCAAGCTACGCTGGGGCCACTATTTGTCATCCATGCTTCTGGGTCTTTCTTCCTTGACTCCCTCCCCCTTCCAAAAAATACCCTCTTCCCTACCGTCCATGCAGGTGTCATATTCAACGATGTCTATGCAGCCTCCAAGTTTGCCCTGGAGGGGTTCTTCGAGAGCCTGGCCATCCAGCTGCTTCAGTTCAACATCTTGTGAGTTGGACCCTGAGCAGGAAGGGGACACATGGGACAGTGACAAGGCAGCTGAGGTAGGGAGGGAGCTGGGGGTGGGGTGCACGCCTACCGTCCCCACATTCGGAGGAAGATGAGGCAAGAGGATTGTCCTGCGACATCAGGGTCAGTCCGGGCTGCATAGGGAGTTCAAGGCCAGCCTAGAATACACAGGAAGACCCTGTCTTAAAAACTAGTGGGGAGTAGGGGGTAGAAAGGCAATGATGGAGTAAACTGAGGCAGCAGACTGGGGTACTGCCCTGGCTCTGTCCGCAGCATCTCCCTGGTGGAGCCAGGTCCCGTGGCCACGGACTTCGAAGGGAAGCTCCTGGCTCAGGTGGCCACAGCTGAGTTCCCAGGCACCGACCCTGATACCCTGGGCTACTTCCGAGACCTCTACCTCCCCGCCTCCTCCCAGCTCTTCCGCTCCGTGGGACAGAGCCCAAGGGACGTGGCCCAGGTGAGTGACCCAGACCCTTGGCTCCGGGACGCTGGCAGTGGGAGTTTCTGAAGCCCCCACCCCAGCTCAAGGCTCGATCACACAGGCCATTGTCAAAATCATCGGCGCGGCCCGGCCGCCCCTGCGCAAACAGACCAACGCCCGCTACACGCCCCTGACGGCGCTCAAAGCCCTGGACCCCTCGGGCCGCCTGTACGTGCGCACCGCCCACCGCCTGCTCTTCCGCTGGCCGCGCCTGCTGCACCTCGGCCTTCGCTGCCTGGCCTGCGGCTGCCTCCCGAGCCGGGTGCAGCCAGGATGACCAGAGCCTGGCTGGATCCTCCCCGGCCAAGAACAGCCCGGGGCCGGAACCCAGGGCCTTCGCGGGAGCCACATCCCCAGGGCTTTTTGTATTTCTTAAGATAGCATCTCACTAAGTCACTTAAGTTCATCAGACTTGGCTGAAATTTGAGACCCTCCTGCCTCAGCTCCAGGGGTTGGGACGGCAAGCATAGGCTGCGACACTTGGCTGGCAGGTGCTCTTTGCTACGCACCCAATTCAGTGAGCCCCGGGGCCTCTCGTGCCTTCATTCATAAATTCAATCAGCGTTGCATCCATTCATAAAGTCGCTCCAGTGACTCAGCTCACCTGTGTCATAGCCGGCATTGCTGACATCTCAGCCCCTCCATAGTCAGGGCTGCAGTAGAGAGATGGACCCTGAGCAGGAAGCCGGAGCTGGCCTGGGAAGGCTAAGGATGGACTTCCTGGAAGAAGGGGCATTGTCAGGAATCTCAAAGGACAAGATAGGTTTTACTTCACCCAACTGCAGGATCCCACGACCTGGGCTGGAAACCCACAGATAGGATCAGCACCGGCCTTCCCATGTCACACCCCAGGGCTTCCCGGTCACAGCCCCTCGGTGCTTCGCACAGAGCAGCAATACATAGCTACTTTTCCAGGAAATACAAGCGGTACCTACAATAAATATTTCACACAACTAAATTTCTCCTCCTTCCTCTGTGTGTCCATGTGTGTGGTTCTGGGGACAGGGACAAAAGCCAGGGCCCTCACACTAAGCTGCATCCCCAGCCTTTAAAAAAAATTTTTTTTTATTTGGAGCCAGGATCCTACTAAGTAGTTAAGTTGCCCAGGCAGGGCTCAAATTTACCATCCTTCCGCCTCAGCCTCCCAGAATGCTAGGATGACACACATGCACCACCACACCCAGTTTACCAATATAATTATTTAAATACTATTTCTGACCTGCAGTTGGTTGAATCTGTGGACAGAACGCCCCCGGATACAGAGCGCTGAGTCCACGGGAAATAAGATTAGTGGCGATTATTGCAAAACCTTGTGAATGACTTAAAACGCTGAGAAATTGATACTCTAAGACAGCAAATGATGTGGTGAAAATTAACAGTGAATTCTAGCTTTATTAACCTTTTGCCAATTTTTTTAAAACAATACTAAGCATCTGTGGTAGCTGCAGGCACTCAGGCATGAATTATGCTGACCAGGTTCTTTGTTCTTTGGCTTTAATTGCGTGAAGTTCTGCCACTGGGAGGTTCTCTTGGGATATTTTGTTTGTTTTTGAGACAGGGCCTTACTGTGTAGTTCGTGCTGACCCCAAGTTCACAGAGATCCTCTTGCCTCAGCCTCCCCAGTGCTAGAGTGACAGGCAAGCACCACCACTCCTAACTTTCTGAATACATTTGTTTGGTTCATAGCCCTGGTGTGCTGGGCAGGGCTAAAGGCTGAACGGAGACTAAAGAAGATCATCGGAGACAGCTTATGAGAAAGGAGGTTTATTAAAACATCAACAGTGCTGGGGCGGGTGCTGCATGCCTGTAATCCACACACCCTGGGAGGCCGAGGCAGGAGAATGGTGAACCTGAGCACAGCCTGAGCAATTAGCAACTTGGTGAGACTCTGCCTGCCTTCAAATTAAATAAATAAATAAATAAATAAATAAATAAATAAATAAAAAGATCTGGGGCTGGAGCTCAGGCTGGCATGCAACATCCCTGACTTGGGCTCTAAAGGAGGAGTACCTCAGAGACCAAGTGCTGAGTGCCCTGGGATTTTTCTCAGGGTTGACACAGTTTCTGTTGCTGAAACAAAATACCTGATGCTGAGGAATCTGTAAAGAAAAAAGGTTTGCTTAGGTTGCAGTTCTGAAGGTCCAAGATACAGTGTCATTTTCTAATGACATTTAATAAATATATATATATATATATATATATATATATATATATATATATATAATATTGTACCAGGAATCAAACTCAGGGAGGTACTTGTGCCAGTGAGCTATATCCCTTGCCTTTTTTTTTTAATTTTTGTTTTTCTCATCATTGTTTGAAGTACACAGTGATCACATTCCTCAGGGGAAGCCGGCCCACGGATGCAATGCGCCCTAATTCATTTTTACGTCCCCTTCCCTTTCCCCTCTATCTCTTGGTTCCCTTCCCATTTGCAAAACATCTTATCTCCCTTTATTTTGCCCTTTGATCTATCCCTATTTTATTGTCTCATAGAAGAGAAGCCATGTGATATTTAAGCCCATGTGTGTGATTTATTTCACTTCACTTCACTGGTTTTTTTTTGGTTTTTTGGGTTTTTTTTTGGCAAAACCAGGAATTGAACTCAGGCCCTGGTGCTTACCAGGCAAGCACTTATTCTACTGAGCCATCTCCCCAGCCCCTCACCTCGCTTTATGGTCTCAAGGTAAAGAAGCCATTTCCCTGAGAAAGACTCAAGTTTCTCCTTCTTTCTGGCAGAGTAGTACTCCACTGCATGTGCCCATCTATCTGCTGGGGGATGCAGGTCCACTCCCAGGCACTGCTTACGTGAGCCCTGCTGCTAAGAACATAGGTGTGCATGGACCACAGGGTTGGGCTCTGGTGCACAAAGACTCCATGCAGGATAGCATCCCAGTGCTCACTATGAGCAAGGGTAGTGGGTGGCCCACACCTATGCTCTCTGCTTGGGAGGCTGAGGCAGGAGGATCACCATAATGAGTTCAAGACCAGGCTGAGCTACATAGCATGGTTCTGTCCAGAAAAACAAAACAGAAAATAAAAAAATTCCTAAAAACAAAATCAGTCAAAGTGGGGGTTGGTGGGTTTGTGATTCATGCCAAGCTTCCCTCTATCTCGCATTCCTGTCTGGTTCCTGTCAGCTTCCCAAGGCTCCACGAACCCCAGGACCCGCCCCACGAATTCCTCTGTTGCTTAAATCACCCTGAGTCAGGTTCTGCTGCACAGGGAAGACGGGAAGATTATGGGTAACTGCAAGCTGTGACTAGGAAAAGCAGCCTGGGGCATGGGGTGGGGGTGGGGGCGCTGCTGCTAGACTCAGTGACAGACAGACTGACACTGTCTTCCCAGCACAGCACAGATAAGGCCTCCTGCTGGGTCTGGGACCAGAAGTCTGCTCTGGTTCCACCCCTGCACCTCACGGCTAAGAACCACATCTGTCTGTCTGTCTGTCTGTCTGTCTGTCTGTCTGTCTGTCTGTCTCTCTCTCTCTCTCTGGTGCAAGCTAAGCACATGCTCTACCACTCAGCTAGAACCCTGGCCCCTTTTTGTTGTTTCACCTTGAAGTTGACCAACCAAGGTCCGCTGCTTACATCACCTGTGAGGTGTACCCACCGCTGTGGGGCGTGGAGGTGCACAGCTGTGACCCCAGCTGGGAAAGGCTGAGGCCGGAGGATTGCAAGACCCTCCTGGGCTCCAGAGTGAGCTCAAGGTCTGCCTGAACTGCACAGTGAGATCCTATCTCAAAACATCAAATTACAAGGGCTGGGGAGATAGCTCAGTGGAATGAGCATTTCCCTGGCAAGTGCAAGGGGTTCAATCCCCAGTTCTGCCAAAAAAAAATAAAAAATTAATTAATTAATTAATTGCATTAAAAAAAATAAGGACACACATGGTGGCTCATGCCTGTAATTGAGAAGCTGAGGCAGGAGGATCATAAATTTCAGCCTGGCAGACAATTTAGTGACCTAACAAAATCCTGTCCCAAGATAAAAAGGGCCGGGGTATAGCTCATTCTCACAACCCTTACCTAGAACATGTAAGACCCTAGATTTCAGGGCCAGCACCACAAAAATTAAAATTAAAATTTTAGAAGTAAACAAAAAAATTCAAAATGGTTAAACTGGTAAAGTTTATTTTAGGTCATGCTCTACCATCATTTCTTTAAATAAGCAAGTATGGAAAAAATAGCACATATTATTTTTTTTCTTTTTTAATGAAACCAGATCCTATACACATATTTTGGACTTTAGGTAATTTTTTTTTTTTGAAATCTATACCTCAGAGGGTTTTCTATATCAGCCCAGATACCTCATTCTCTGGCAGATCTGCAGTGAGTTCCACTGATAGATGAACAATAATTCATGCAACGGGTCCCTGAAGGGGACCTGGGTGTTCTCAGGCCTTTCCCAGGTACAGAAGGAGCCGCAGGGAGAGTCGCTTCGAGAGGTGAGCGCTTGGGCCAGCGCGGCGCGTTCGAGTCTCAGCAGCAGCGGGAGCTCCTCCAACTCCCGTGGGACCAGCTTGCACGTGGGTGGGAGCCGATGGCCGCTCCACGCGCTAACCACACACTCCACTGTCAGTCTTCGAAGGGTTCGCAAACCTGCTGGATCCGAAGCGGCATCTCAACCGGGTGCCCACACCTATCATCCCAGCACTTGGGAGGCTGAGGCAGGAAGATCTGCATGAGTTTGAGACCCTGTCGCAAAAGCATTTTTAAAAATTTATTATTAATTTTATGTATTTTTTGGGGGTGGGTGTTTTTTGTTTATTTGTTTTTTGAGACAGGGTCTCACCATGCCACTCGGGCTGGCCTTGTGCTCATTTTTGTAGTCCCCAGGCTGGTCTGGAACTCTCAGAGATCCTCGTGGTTCAGCCTCCTGAGTGCTGGGATTACAGGCCTGCACCACCACGCCGGGTTCCGTGGCTGCACAGTGGGCACCCATCCAGGGCTGAGACTGTGCACTAGAATATCCGGGGCCAAGACCGCATGGCATACGGACCCGGGGATCGAACCCCAGTTCCTGCACTTGCCTAAGCAGGCTCTTAGTCCGCTGAGCTGTCTCACCAGCCAAAAAAAATTTTTTTTAGACCTTACTGTGGTTTTAACTTATTAGGAAGGTCTCAGTAAACTGCCCAGGCAAACTTGGAATGCTCCTGCCTCAGCCTCTGGAGTGCCGGGATGACAGACTCTCTTTCAGATTTCTTTTTCTTTCAGAACTGGGGATTGAACTCTGGGGTTGAACTCAGGCCCTTGCGCTTGCCAGGGAAATGCTTATTTCGCTGAGCCATCTCCCTGGGAACTCCTTCACATCTACACTTTTAGATCCTTGAGGAAGATAATCAGTGTGACTAGGAGCACCTGCACAGAGAACCCCTGAGGGGGAAAAGCACCTTGGCCCAGCATCGTGGTCCCTGCACGCTGGGAGGCTGGGTCAGGAGGAGATGTTTGAGGCCAGCCTGCGCAACTTAGTGATTTAGCGAGATCTCGTCTTGAAATAAGAAATAAAAAAGCCCTGGAGATATAGCCAGTGCGAAGGTCCTGGGCTCCATCCCAGTACTGCAGAAAAAAGAAAAAACAACTGGAAACTGGCTGGGAAAGGTCCTACTAGGTGCTGGGCCACACTGCGGTCATCCCTTGGCCTCCAGAGCTCTGCCCAGCCCTTCCTGAGAAACCTTGGGCGCCGAGCCCCGGAGGAGGGGGTTAAATCCTTGGCACACTTTCTCCGCTGCAAGGCCGACCCCGCCTCCCGGCGAAGCCCCGGGCCCAGGCCAGCGCCAGCGGCTGCACAGCTGCCCGGGAGCGCGGCCAGGCCCCGCCCCTCCAACGCCGCATTCCTGCGGGCCGGGCCGAGCGCCGCTCCCTCCGGCCTGAGGCTCGCGGGCGCCCTCTCGTGTCCTAGAGTGGGAAGGTGACCGGAACAGCGAGTCTGCCCAGGCCTGCATGGGGTGGGACGTGAACGGAACCCACAGCTGCTCTGCTGACCTCCTACACCCCAGCCCTGGCTCGGAGCTCAGAGCTATCACTGTGCTTGCTGTGCGGCCTTGAGCAAGATGCTCAGCCTGTCTGTGCCTTGGTTTCTTACATGCACAACTTGCGTCCAGAGTTCTTCTGTGTCCCTGGGCCTTGATTTTGCCCATCCGAGAAATGGGGGCCAAGGATGACCTTCAACTCATTAGTGGAGAGAATTAAAAGAGAAACCCGAGCATAGGGGTGCGCTCTTGTAATACTGGCTCCCGAGGCAAGGAGGGCCAACTGGAGCCCAGCCCTGGCAACTTAGTAACTTGAGACTATCTCAATAAATCAATAAATAAAAAAGTACCAAAATAGGAGTGTAGCTCAGCGGCAAGGCAGCCCCAGTTTCAATCCCTTGTACTGCAAAAAGCAGGATCTGAAAAGAGATTATGCAACAATCCCCAATTCATGGAAAGCTATAAAATTCAAGGAGAAAATGTACCTTTGGCCGCCCTCAAGTGCGCACGCACGTGTGTGTGTGTGTGTGTGTGTGTGTGTAGTAGCAGTAGTAGTTGGGATTAAATCAGGGCCTTCACACTGAACTACATAGATCTCCGGCTTTTTTTTTTTTAATGTATTTGGTTGTTGCAGGGTCTCACCACGCAGCTCAAAATTATGATCCCCCTGCTTTCAGGCTCCCCAGTGCTGGGATTACAGGCATGCACTATTAGGCCCAGACTCGGGCCAGCTCATCGTGCCCTGGGGGCAGACCTGGCTCAGCCTGTGGTGCTGGGAACAGAACTGAAGTCCCTGTGGTTGCCTAAGCAGACACTTTAGTCTGCTGAGCTTATCTTGCTGGCCCAGCCTTTCTTGATTCTTTTATTTTAAGAAAAGGTTTCACTAAGCCACTAACTTGCCTAAGCAGCCCTGAACCTGAGATCCCCCTGTCTCAGCCTCCCACGCAGCTGGGATGACAGGCATGCACCACTGCACCCAGCTACCTTAGGTTTTCAGGAAATTCTCAGTAGAAGCCCAGGCTTGCAGGCGGCAGTTATGTCTGCCGTGGGCGTGGCTATGTCCCCACATGCACACCAACCCAGTCCAGCTTCACGGAGGACGCTTAGGGATTCTCCACGGAATAAATGCGTATTGTCACTGTATGGAGAACCAGCCCCCTCCCCTTCCCTGAACTTCGAAGGGGTGACCTCAGGCATAAGTGTCTGTTATCCTGGCTGCAGACACCGCGGTGTCTTTAGTAGCCATTGCGAATGATTCAGGGACAGAGAAATTCTTCCACAAATGCTCCAGGCATGACGCGATCCCTCCCTGATTTAATGTGTATAATTTAGTTGCTGGAAAGAGAGGCTGGAGTGGCCCAGTAACAATGGACAATGGTCATGGTCGCTATTACCAGACACTATTGGCGCCTGTGAAAGAGGGAGCCTGCCCAGGGCCTGCAGGGTGCAGAGAGATTAGAAGTCGGCAGGAGCCTTAGAGGGCATGCTGGGGTGGGTGCTGGGGCCGTGGCTCGGTGCCTGAGGTGTGTGCGTGCCTGGGACTGAAAACTGGGCCTAAGATGCCTGCTCTGTGCTGTTGAACTGCTATGAGAGGCCTGGAAAAATGTTTTTTAAATAAGATTATTTCAGCTTTTTTTTTTTTTTTTTTTTTTTTTTTTTTTCAGTAGGGATTGAACTCAGGGCCTTGCGCTTGCCAGGCATGCACTTATTCTACTGAGCTATCTCCCCAGACCATTAAAAAAAAAAAATTCCAAAAAATAAATAAAATGAAATCAGGCTGGGCGTGGTGCACACACCTGTAACCCCAGCATTCAAGAGGCTGAGGCAGGAGGATTGTTGCTGGTCTCAAGTTTGAGACCAGCCTGGGCTACAAAATGAGCTCAAGGCCAGCCTGAACTACATAGCGAGACCATCTCAAATAAATAAATAAATAAATAAATAAATAATACAAGCACTACAGTTGGCCAAGAGTGGTGGCAACCCCAGCACTCTGGAAGCTGAGGCAGGAGGATCACTGCAAGCTTGAGACCAGCCCGGGCTACATAGTGAGTTCAAGTACATAACCTCAAAAAAAAAAAAAAAAAAATCAGTCATTAGTTAGCGGTAGCACACATCTGTAATTCCAGCACATGAATGGCACTAGATGGGACTTTTTCCAGAAGACAGTGGTGACCAGGAGACAGCTTGGCCTATCGCCTGAAAATGACTCTATGGCCCAGACCCCTCTCACGGGGTGGCAGGCCGGGACAAGTGTCCACAGAGGCTGTGGGTCAACAGGATGGGTCCAGAAGGCAGCCTCAGTGGTCCCGACTGCGCGAAAAGGCAGCTCTATCTGCCTGTGTGGGTGTAAAAGGCGCCCTCTGCTGGTGGCGTAGGAAGCTGGGCCTGCACTGGATTTTCCTCACACACGACCCCAGCAGAATCTGATAGGCTCCGGCTCTAGTATGAACTGCTGAATTATTATGGGGGTCACCTAACATGGCTGAACCCAAAAGCAACAGCTGATCTTCCCAGAGACCACCTCCCCATCTTCCCCAACCCAGTCCTGGGTACAATTTCCTCTCACAGCTCCTGAGGTCTCACTAACCCTGCCCCTCAAACTCCACCCTAGCAGAAGCCCATAAAAGCCTCAGCCTTCCTTGTCTCAGGTCAGAGCATCCCTGTCTTCTCTCGGATCCTCTGCCTCTCGCTTAGAGAGGCCTTTCTATCTTTCCTATATTTCACCCTGCCACCAAAAAACCTTCCACTCTCCTCAGAGTCTGATAGACCAGGACAGCAATATGTCGTCACCCAGGCACTGGGTGTCCACACCTCATTCTCTTCTTTCATGGACTTTTTTTGTTCGTTTGTTTGTTTTTGCAGAACCGGGGATTGAGCGCTTGCCAGGCAAGTGCTTATTCTACTGAGCCCCACCCCCTCTCATGGACTATTTCTTTTACTTTTCTTTCTTTCTTTTTTTTTTTTTTTTTTTTTTTTTTAGCCAGGGTCTTGCTATGCAGTGCAGGTGGGCCCTTGAGCTCACATTGTAGCCCAGACTGGCCTCAAACTCACAACGATCCTCCTGTCTCAGCCTCCCGCATGCTAGGATGACAGGTGTGCACCACCATACCTGGCCTCCTCTTTCTTTTTCCAAAACAGGGATTGAACTCAGGTCTATGTGCTTGCCAGGAAAGCACTTATTCTGCTGAGCCATCTCCCCAGCCCCTATGGCCTCCTCTTTCATGGAGAAGATGATGCAGTTTTTCCCCAGGCTGGATACATCTTCATCCAGGAAAACAACCTAGCTAGACCCCTGAGAACTGCATATGGCTGGAAGCACTCGACCTGGGGCAGCAGTAATACTTGCTCCCCTGTCCCCCATGTCAACATGCTCCTGTCCCCCAAAGTCTGCTCTGCCACTACCCAGAATCCTAGAGACCTCCCACTCTAGCCAGACGTGGCAGCACACCCCTGCCATCCCAACACTCTGGGAGGGCCAAGGCAGGAGGGTTTCAAGTTCAAGCCCAGCCTTGGAAACTTGGGATCTCCCAAGACCCTGTCTCAAAAGTAAAAATTATAAAAGGGCAAAGTATGTAGCTCAGGGCAAAGGCCTTGAGTTCAATCCCCAGCACCACAGACAAAAAAGATCCCCATCCCCATGATCTCTCTCCACTCATGCTGTCTTGTCTCCTCTAGTTCAGCACTGAGTCTCTCTGTAAACCACAGGTGGACCCTGTGTCCAGCACATTCATGCTGGACATCAAGGTGGCCTCTTGCAATGGGGGCATAGGAGATGTAGAGGGAAGTTGTGTGCAGAAAGCCTAGGGGAACCGAGCATGTGGTCCATCCCAGAGCACCACCACCAGCCCTGCCCGGGTCCCCACAGAGCCCAAGGAGGTCATAGTCACCAGCCGGAGCCTGACGGCCAGGAAGGGACACCATGCCGACCTCCTCTGTCTCAAGCTCCTGCATGCCCTGCAAGGGGCCAGGGAGGGTGCAGGGGCATCGCAGTGTCCGCTCCTCAGTATAACGTCCACAGCGAGCCTTGCAGGAGTTCTGTGGATTGAGTTCCTCAAAGGTATTAGTGAGCTGGTCCCAATCTTGTATTTGTTCATCAAAGTTTTAGGCTTGCCGGGCGTGGTGGTGCATGCCTGTAATCCCAGCACTCGGGAGGCTGAGGCAGGAGGATCATTTCCAGTTCGAGACCAGCCTGGGCAACAAAGTGAGCTCAAGGCCAGGCTGAGCTGCATGGTCCCATGGTCCCTATCTCAAAAAGACAAAATAAAAATGATCATAAGGGCTTATTTTCTCTCTCTCTTTTCTTTCTTTCTTTCTTTTTTTCTTTTTCTTTTTCTTTTTTTTTTTTTTTTTGTGGAACCAAGGATTGAACTCAGACCCTTGCGCTTGCCAGGGAAGCACTTATTCCACTGAGCCATCTCCCCGGCCCCCAAGGGCTTATTCTCAATACACAAAGGGAGATATAAAAATGTGATGTGTAAGCCGGGCATGGTGGCGCATGCCTGTAATCCCAGCACTTGGGAGGCTGAGGCAGGAGGATTGTTGTGAGTTCGAGACCAGCCTGAGCTACAAAGTGAGCTTAAGGCCAGCCTGAACTGCATAGTAAGACCCTGTCTCAAAAAGACAAAAAAAAAAAAAAAAAAAAAAAATGTGATGTGTAATTGAGTGACATTGGAATCCACAAGTCTAGGAGCTAGAAAGAACCCTAAAACCCAACCTGACTGACCATGATAAATCTCAGGGGGGAAAGCAGCCCACATAAGGGGCCATAGTCAAGGCGTGCCGGGTACGTACGCCCAGTATTTGCTTGCAGACACTGGGTTGATACATACAGTGCAGGCAATGACGCCCATCACGGCAACAAGCATATTTTCTGGTGTCTGTGAGAAGCCCTCTTCAGCCTCCTGGGCTGTCTTCTTCACCTCATGGAGCTTCCTGCCTGTGTGGCCGTTAGCAGCTGAGTGCCCCCTCTAGGTTCATCCTCAAAGAACCTGAATGGCTGAGGAGATATCTCAGTGGCTTAAGCAGCTGCCTGGCAAGCACAAGGTCCCGAGTTTGATCCCAGGTACTGCATGTTGGGCCAGCCCCAGAACAGGGCCCAGTGGCGCACACCTGTAATCCCAGCACCTCTGGGGAGGCTGAGACAGGAGGATCACTATGAGGATCACTAGGATCACAGCATAGCAAGACGCTGTGTTGAAAAAAGAATTAAAATAAAAAGCCTCACGCGGGTGGGCCTGGTGGCAGCGGATGGCACCACAGGTTTGGAGGACTCTCCAGGGTCCCGTGTCTGGGGCGGCACCCGCTGCGGTGCTCCTGCTGACACACAAGCATATTCTCGTCCCACATTTCCACCTGCGCTGGCCGTCCCCTACCTCCCTGGGATGTCTTTCCCCAGGACTTGGGCCCTGAGTGTGCGCACCAACCTGCGCTGTTGCCAATGAAGTTCTGACCGAGGGTATTTACTTTCTGCAAATGGGTTTAAAGTTTTGAAGGTAAGGTAGCAAGAGCTCATTGTGCCTGTGGGGGTAACTGCCTTCTGTTCCTATAATCATGTTTTTAAGAAAAGATGTGCGTGCACCACTGGGGCTTGGCCCTGGGGGTTATATAGAGTACTGCAAGATGTCTGATATGCCAGAGTGGAAAGAGAGAGGCCCGAGCTCCGCAGACACAAGAGGGTCCATTCCTCATCAGTGTGGGCTGTACAAGGGACCCCCACAGCAGCACAAGCAGACAAGCGATGCTGCCGAATGCACCCCACACTTTTTGTACCCGTGGCAGGGTAGCACGAGTCAGATGAGAATAAGTGTCCTTTCCTACTCTCACCACCCAAAGGATGAGGTGCGAGTAACAGCCATTTACAAATTGCATCCTACTGAAGGCTTTGGGAGTCGGGGATTGAACTCAGGCCCTTGTGCTTGCCAGGGAGGCGCTTATTCCTCTGAGCCATCTTCCCAGCCCCAAGGTCATTGAGATTCTTCGCTTAGGGCTCCACTGTTTTGGTGATAGAATGAGTCAGACTGTCTGGCCAGGTAGAAGGGAGTGACGTAAGCCATCGATGAATCAGCCTGCCTGCTGCTTGCGTAGGCTAACGGTCCTGGGAAATTAGGATGGGACTTAATGGGTTCAGTATGAAAGCGAACAGGCTGGGGAGAGAGCTCAGTGGAATGAGCCCCTGCCTGACAAACACAAGGCCCCGAGTTGATCCCAGTACCAAAGGGAAAAAAAGAAAAGGAACAGAATGGCTTTGAGTTTCCCACTATAATCTGAACAACACTTTAAATAAAGGATCTAACTTTGCTTTTATTTTTTTTTTTTATTTTGGTCTTTTTGAGACAGGGTCTCATTATACAGTTCAGGCTGGCCTTGAGCTCACTTTGTAGGCCAGGCTGGTCTCGAACTGCCAATGAGCCTCCTGCCTCAGCCTCCTGAGAACTGGGGTTACAGGTGTGCACCACCACGTCCGGCTCATGTTGCTCTTAAGGCAGTACTGTCTACCCATTGGACAAGAAACACTGCATAAGGTAAACCACTAAAGATATTTAGAGGGGTCAATGTAATAAGTTCCTTTTTTTCTTTTCTTTTCTTTTTTTTTTTTTGTGGATTGAACTCAGGCCCTTCCTTGCGCTTGCCAGGGAAGCGCTTATTCCACTGAGCCATCTCCCCGGCCTCAATAAGTTCTATGATACACAAATTTCCAATCTTTAAGCTCTAGCCCTGGGGTCAGAATGACATGCTGAAAGTCCTTGCTCCAAATAGCCGTCCTCCCCCAGAGGAACCATCTGTAAACTAAGCTGGTGCACCTTAAATAGGCTCTAACTGGGTAATTTAAGGAATTATACACAGATGTTTTAGAAAAGATTGAAAGCTAGGATAATCAGGAAAATGGTTATCACCACACCCTATAAAATCATCAAAAGCAATTTCCCAGTAAATCTTGGGATAACACCCAGGGCAATATGATTCGAGAGGGGTCAGTCCCAAACAGCTGGTTGCAAGGAATTCTTCAGCTACTACTATTGTCATTTGTTCAGTATATAACTGTAAGGTTTTCATTATTTGATTAGGAAGGCTTGCCCATTCGATGGAAAATAATTGAGAATTATGAAACTGCCCCGAAATCCCAGTAGGGGAGGGGGGATATCTAAAACATATAAAATGAAAGGTGGAGGCTGGGCAGATGGCTCAGTAGAATAAGCACGCGCCTGGCAAGCGCAAGGCCTGAGTTTGATCTCTGGTACAAAAGAACAAAAAGATTCCTTCTGCCAATTGTAAACCCTGTCGTGCTTCAGAAGTTAGCTCTCATGGTGAGCTGCTCTGGGAGTCACCTTATCGGGTATTATAAAGGTGGTTTAATTGGTATGTAGCTATAACTAATTTAGGCTGAATCCAGCTAGTCCCCCCAACATTTCTGAAAAATCATTCAAAGTTAGCAAATAATCCTGTCTTATTTTTTATCCTGTGGGATCTCGACACTCATGTTTTGCTTGTTTTGTTGTTTGGTGAGGTATTTTGCGGGGAGGAGGTTGTTTTGGTTTGAGATGGAGTTTGGCCGTGCAGCTCAGGCTGGCCTTGAACTCACAGCAACCCTCCCATCTCAGCCTCCCAGGCTCTGGAATTACAAATGTGTGCCACCACTCCCAATCTTCTCCACTGTCTCAGTGACTTTCTCTCTTCGCTGGGACAAAATACCCAACACCCAACATCAAGAAAGAAAAGGTTTATTTATTTAGTTCACAGCTGGTGGAGCTTTCAAACTCCATGGGCTCCAAGGCAGAGTGGCCCATGGCAGAGGACAGCAGCTCACGGTGGCAAACAAACAGCAAAAGAGCAAAAGGAGGAGACGCAGCTGCAGCTTCTGGCAGGCCTCCGCCCTTCCCTTCCACGCTGACTGAGAAGACGGAGCGCCAGCAAGAAGCGTCACTCTCCATCTCTCCTCAGTCCCCTTTCACATCCTTGAAGTGCTGAGTCTGTGTGGCGGGCCCTCTACGCCCTAGGGAGGGCCTTCCACCCCCTAGGATGTAGAACGACGTAATGTCCCAACCCCTACAAAAATCTGCTTCTGACTCATCCACGTGGATGACGCAAAGGGTCTACAGAATAAGGCACAGGGCTACAAGATAAACCCTGCAGGGACTTCACTGACCTCATAAGAAACATAAAGTACATGTGTTGGTATATAGGTCTTGCTCTATCTAGGTCTTAACCATCCAGCAGAAAAGTATAAAAATGAAGTATACATCGTGGGGCCATAATAATAAGTTGAGCTGTAAATGGCTATGGCCGACAACTTCTTTGGATAACTCACTATTGTTGTGGAATGCTGGACTGCATTGGATTGTGTCATCGAGTTCAGGCACCTAAATTGGATGAATGACAATGGAGTGCCCATCTCTGACAGGTGAAGACAAAGGAAGGGATATAGAAAGGAAGAATCATGCTGTGTGTGTATGGACAGTACAGTTGGGATAGATAACGCTGTGCTTCTACATAATTCTATGAGAGGCAAGATTTGCACTAATGGTGGTTGGACAGGATAATATGTCGGCTTCTAGTACTATGGACAACCACTAGGAAAATATCAAGGTAGAAAGTATTAATTATTGAATCTTTGATGTAATTCAGGTATAAAAAATAAGATACATAAACATCTACACTCTCTTAATTCACTGATAAGAGATACCTGCTATAATAATGTCTGTAAGTATGATATCATGTATGCACCTTTTACGATACCAAAACATTATAAAAACAGTTTGCAATGTATTAATTTACCAAATCCATCTTGTCAAGGTATCCTAAAACTGTCTCATTGATATTTGTACTTCAATAAAATTAAAATTAAAAAAAGGAAGGAAAAAACAATCTGTGCTTCATCGGGAGCCGTGCAGGGGCCATGGCTCTCACGATTCCTCTTCACTATAACAACCAAATCATGTTGCTGTCTCTTTGACGCTGGGGACCACAGTACGTCATCCGTTTCGTGGATAACACAAGCCTCAGGATACTTCTGTGAAGCGGGTTCGACTTAGAAGATGCCACCATCACTCCCTGGGGCCAAACTGCCCACTGATGCCTACTCACAGGTTCTTCAGAATTGCTGCCAGGTACAGAGAAAACAAAGCATGGGCGATTGGGGAGGTGGGGTGGGGCTGTGAAAAGCAATCCTCGACGGCCTTCCTCCAGGGAGGGCTGCACGGCTGGGAGGCCAGGCTGCGGGGCCCTGTCGGGCACGCAGCCGTTTATGGCCCTTGTGTCCTGTGACGACCTCTGCCTTCCGGATTGCTTTGGGACAATGAACATGGGAGTGTTTCGGGGCTGACAGACACTTCTAAATGTCCTAGTTGAATCTATTATTGTGCCAATTTGTAGCAACGCGCCAACTCCTCTACGTAGGAGCCACCGATGCACCCACACCCAGGTATCTGTTTTCCATCAAAGCAGCAAAGGCATTCTGAGGGCAAAAGCACCGGTGGACCCCGCCAAAAAGCAGGCCTGTAGCCCACCCCTGCGTGGTCTAATTTAGGGGCCATTAACGGTGGCTCAGGATTGCCTTGAAAATTCTCCTCCCAGCCTGAGCCAAATCGATACCCCATCTTTTTCAGAATTTGCTCTGGGATACTAACAGGCTCGTGTTCCTGTCATGGTCAACATGACTCCTCGTTCCTTTTCAAGAGCCCTGGCCCACAGATTGACAGGTTTAGGGGCCACGTGCGGTTGAAAGACCCCGACCTGACTTTCTGGGCCTGAATACACTGTGGGAGTTGCACTTGGTAACACTTGCTGGAGAGAACCAAGCCCCGGGAACAACTCGGCTGAGGTTTGGTAGGTCAAAGAGGAGATCACTGTTAAATATTCATGGAAGACCAGTGGCTCCAGGATCTAGCAAGCCCCGGAAATACTTTCCTCTTATCTCTGTCCTACAAATGGGCCTTCCCTTACTCAACCTCCGGAGAAAATAAGTCTATTTGGAAGTAGTGCTGCCGGAGCCTCCATCTTTCCTTGGTTGTTGTCTGTGTTGGGCTGAGGGGAGCCCTGCTAGGGAAGAAGTTTCAACTGAGCAACGTAATCATCAGATTCAAAAACCCAACTATCCACAGGATGGACTCCAACTTGGATTTCTCCTCTGTAACCAGAACTGGCTACCTGGGCATAATAGTAAAACTCCACAAATTGAATCCACTTTCCCCATAGCCAATCCAGTGGTGGCCTCAGGCACTGGGCCCGTATGTCAGTGGGCATCGTTGCTGGCTTGCTCCCCTCGCCAGCAAATGTTACTATGTGAGCAGCAGGGAGCTTGGATCCTGCCCTTCCAGGTGTTCCAAGGGGGAGGGAAGAAACTTCTCGCTGTTGCCAGTTGCCTGACCTGGAAACTCCTCTGTTGTTTGAAGGACCCAGGGATGGGCTGACTCCTTCCTTGTGAAAGAGGAACACACTCCCTATGACATTTAAGGTGACAATTTAGGCTGGGAAACCTCAGAGGAAGCATCGTCAGTCTCTCTTCCGATTGCCATCGTGTCTACATCGGAGTCTCCCAAGGAGTCCGAGCAGCTATGGAAGCTCTTCATCGGAGGGCTGAGCTTTGAAACAACGAGGAGAGTCTGAGGAGCCGTTTTGAGCAATGGGGAACACTCACAGACTGCGTGGTAATGAGAGACCCAAGCACTAAGCATTCCAGGGGCTTTGGGTTTGTCATTTATGCCATGTGGAGGAGATGGATGCAGCCATGAATGCAAGGCCACACGAAGTGGACAGAAGAGTTGTGGAACCAGAGAGAGCTGTCTCAAGAGAAGATTCTCAAAGGCCAGGTGCCCACTTAATGGTGAACAAGATCTTTTCTTGGTGGAATTAAAGAAGATACTGAAGAACATCACCTCCGAGATTATTTTGAACAATATGGAAAAATTGAAGTGCTTGAAATTATAACCGTCTGAGGCAGTAAAGAAGAAAGGCTTTGCTTTTGTAGCCTTTGATGACCATGGTTCCGTGGATAAGATTGTCATTCAGAAATACCACACTGAGAATGGCCACAGCTGTGAAGTGAGGAAAGCCCTGTCCACACAGGAGATGGCAGTGCTTCATCTGGCCACAGAGGTCGAAGTGGTCTGGAAATTTTGGTGGTGGTCGTGGAGGTGGTTTTGGTGGCAATGACAGTTTTGGTCGTGGAGGAAAGTTCAGTGGTCAAGGTGGCTTTGGTGGCAGCCATGGTGGGGGTGGATATGGTGGCAGTGGAGATGGCGACAATGGATTTGGTAATGATGGAGGCAATTATGGAGATGAGGGAAGCTATAATGAATTTGGCAATCACAACAGTCAGTCTTCAATTTTGGACCCATGAAGAGAGGAAACATTGGAGGCAGAAGCCCGGGGCCCTATGATGGTGGAGGCCAATATTTTACCAAACCACGAAATCAGGGTGGCTATGGTGACTCCAGCAGCAGCAGTACCTATGGCAGTGGCAGAAGGTTTTAAACACATCCAGGAAACAAGGCTTAGCAGGAGAGGAGAGCCAGAGAAGTGACAGGGAAGTTAGAGGATACAAAAGATTTGTGAACTCAGCCAAGCACAGTGGTGGCAGGGCCCAGCTGCTACAAAGAAGTCATGTGTGAGACAATACTCATGCGTGTGGGCAAAAAACTCGAGGACTGTATTTGTGACTAATTGTACAGCAGGTTATTTTAGTTTCTGTTCTGTGGAAAGTATAAAGCATTCCAACAAAGGGCTTTAATGTAGACCTTTTTTTGCACCCATGCTATTGATTGCTACATGTAATAGTCTGATCATGATGCTGAATAAATGTGTCTTTTTTAAAATAAATAAATAAATAATGAAATAAAATGACAATTTTTTTTTGTCTGATGATTTCCTTTATTACACTGAGGGCAAAGGCCAGAGGCCAGAATGGTTTTTTCCCTGTAGGAGATGGAACTGATGCTCCTGTTTTAGCTGGAGTGGTACACAGTTTACAGATATGCTCTGTTTTTTTCCCCAATTAAATCATTGGGGCTGGGAATACAGCTCAGCAGCATAAGCACCTGCCTACCAAGCATTGAGGACCTGCATTCAATCCCTGGTACTGAAAAAAAAAAAAGTGCCAGAGCTGGTAGCACATGCTAGTAATCCCAGTACTCAGGAGGCTGAGGCAGGAGGATCCATGTGAGTTGGAGAACAACCTGGGGTACATGTGAGCTCAGGGCCAGCCTGAAACTTCAGAGCAAGACCCTATATCAAAAAGACAAAAAATATTTTTAAAAATTGGGCATTGGCATTTTTGGCTCCTTTGTAAGACTTAACATTGCTTGGACTAACATTGAGCTTCTCTACGACTCAGTTCCCACAACCTAAAGAGATTTCAGATAATTTCCAAGATTGCAGCCTGCAGCTCTGCAGTGTCCTATGATGCAGGCTTTTGATGACATTTCAGGAGGAGGATGAAGGGAAGAGGAAAGGGGTTAGGCTCTTTTTTCCCATCTCATTGATCAGAGTTCTATCACATGATGCCTAAGTACACCATCTAAGTGCAAAGGAGGCTGGGAAATGTAGTCTATTCTGAGAAAAATATGAAAAAAATGGAGATTTAGTCACCACAGATGGAGTGGAGAATGGACATTCTTGAACAGTCAGAGTGTGTTCTGCCATCTCTAAATAGTAACATTATTCTATAGCTATACCACCTGGAATGTGCCAGATCTCATCTAAATAGTAATATTAATAATAATTTTAGGGCTGGCCAAATAACTCAGCAGGTTAAAGCATCTGCAAGCAGATGCAGGGGCCAAGGGTTTGATCCCTGGGCCTGCTGTGCTGGCCCTGCCCCTGGGGTATGCTGAGACGGTGATTGAGACTGGACGTGGTGACACACGCCTGTAATCCCAGCTCTTGGAATGCTGTAAGCCGGCAGATCACTACAAGTCCAATCTAGTGGTGAGAATCTGAACACCCTGTAGACCCTTCCCTAAAAATACAAATAATAATAATAATGTTTTTTTCATTTGGTACAGGGACTACAGGGTCTCACTACACAGATCAGACTCATAGTGATCATCCTGTTTACAGCCTCCCAAGAACTGGGATTATAGGCATGCGCCACCACACCTGGTCTCATGTGGCCAGCTCAGCACAACTGGGGGCAGGGCCAGTGTGGCATGTGGTGCCCAGGATCGAACCCTGCTCCCTGCGCTTGCCTGACAGGCACTTAGGCCACTGAGCTACCTCCCTGCCCATTGTCTTCTTTTCTGAGAGAGTCCACTATGTGGTTCAGGCTGGTCCTGTACTCATGGTGTAGCCCAGGCTGGCCTTGAACTCAATCCTCCTGCCTCGCTCTCCCAAGTGCTAGGCTTAGAAGCATGCACCCCCACACCCAGCCCCCATGGGAAACTGCAAACTGCTTCTGGTAGGGAGATCTGAACATGCAATGAAACACGCTTGTTGACTTTGAGTCCACCCATCAGCTACATGGGCTACAGGAAAAATGCTTTTGCTTCTCTCTCTCTTTATTTTTTGGCAGAACCGGGGATTGAACTCAGGCCTTTGTGCTTACCAGGGAAGTACTTATTCCACTGAGCCATCTCCCCAGCCCCTTGCTTCTCTCCTGCTTCCAAGTCTTACAACACTTACACAAAACCATCTCCTAGGCTGGATCTAATTCCAGTCAGGAGCCTGGCAGCAAGGGAGGCTAGAAATGTCCAGACACCCAGCTTCTGTGGTACAACAGCAAAAAGCAGTAATTTCTAATCTCTCACGGGCAGCACCCAGCAATGCTGCCATTCCCAAGGTCAGGGTACAAACCAGAAGAACCATCTCTGACCCTGGAGTCAGAAAGATGAGCGGTGTTTGTCAGGCTGGAGCCCAGGGAGCGACTCAGACCACCAGGGCAGGCGGGACTGAAACAAGCAACCATATCTTTATTTCAGGCTGTCCCTGGTCAAGGTCAGGAAGACCACTGATGATGACCAAAAGAAGAGGATCTGCTTTACAGACTAATGTAAGTATGCGCGGGTCCCTTAGCAGGGGGCACTTGGGTCAGTGCAGGACACCAGCGGCACTCTGCTGACTTTCAGAGCAACGTTCTCTAGACTTACACAGATTGCCATAAGCCTGAGGGCCGGGCCTGGGAACCAAACTGACAGGCAGGTTTATTTTAGTCCCTCGAACTGACTGAGCAGACAGGCTTCCTGCTTCAACAGAGTAGTGGCCTGTAGTTTTTCTATTCAGGTCAAGAAGGATCTAATTGTGAGGACCTAAGAGTATTAAAGCATAGGTTTCAAAGGGCCAGCCAGATAGCTCGGCGGACTAAAGCACCTGCTTAGGCAGAGCGCAGGAGCCAGGGTTCAATCCTTAGCATGCAGAGCTGGCCCTGACCCCGGGGGCACACTGAGATGATTATAGACTGGGCATGGTGGAGCACACCTGTAATCCCAGCTCTTGGGAGGCTAAAAACAGGAAAATCACTATGAATCAGAGCTCCATAGTGAGACCCTGTAGACCCTGTCGTAAATACATGTTTTTAAAAAAATGAATAAATAAAAAATAAAGCATAAGGCCGGGTGTGGTGGTGCATGCCTGTAATCCCAGCACTCGGGAGGCTGAGGCAGGAGGATTGTTGTGAGTTCGAGACCAGCCTGAGCTACAAAGTGAGTTAGAGGCCAGCCTGAACTGCATAGTGAGACCCTGTCTCAAAAAGACAAAAAAAAAAAAAATAAATAAATAAATAAAGCATAGATTTGAGTCCCACCTCTGCCACTTGGGAGCTGTGTGACCCTGGGCGAGTGAATCACGCGTGTGTAGCTTGGTGTCCTCACCAGAATCCATCCCATGGGCCCAGAGGGACTTTAGAAGGTCACAAATGTGAGGAGCAGTGTCCGCCACACGGATGTGGCTACAGAGCAAGGTGTGGAGCTCAGCTCCAGCCTCCCCACCTCCCACTCAACAGCTCCCCTTCTCCTCCGGATCTGGCTCACAGTGAAGAAGATCAAGACTGCCATGGAGCCAGCATGCTGTGAAGCTGGGCGCCAAGAGAGCCCAGCGTCTGGCCCTGTGAGCAGAAGGCCAGACATGCCCGCCACGGCCCAGCCCGAGCGGGCACTTTCCTAGACTGCTACATCTTCCTGAGACCCTGACAAGGGAGGCGGGGATGCTCCTGTGGGGAGATCACAGCATGGGACATCGGGTGGGGGTCCCCCTGAGGTGCCATGGGTGACACGGGCCAAGAGAGGAGGAAACACCCCTGCTGAGGAGTCTGGGGATAACTGCGAGACATGATGCGGACACCGGCCTGCACCCACTTCCTTCGCCTGCAGCCGACGACATGGCTGTCTGGACCTTCTTCCCAGAGAGCTAGCTCACATTTACTCTGCCAAAAGGCACCTCAGGGCAGGGTGACAGCCCCATGCTAGCATCTGGCCCCTGACTTGTCCAATCTGGAGACGAATAGTGTCTTGGACCGCGTGCTCCACGCGCGGACGCACACACACACAGCTGAGAGGAAGAGGAGAGCTTAACTCATGGTCTTAGAGGGTTCGGCCCAGGGTCAGCTGGCTGTAAGGCAGAAACATCACAGCAGAAGGGTCCAGTGGAGGAAGGGTGCTCACCCCATGGCCACCAGGAAGTGGAGAGAGGGGAAAAGCCAGAGAGGAAGGGCGGGGTCCAGACACAGACTTCCAGGCTGCGCCCCTGTGATCCCTGCAGGCACATGCACAGTGTGCTTTACAAATCTCCCAGGGGATCTCTCAAGCCAAAGCTGACGATCAAGACTCACTATCAATCCCCCCATAAGAGCTTGAGAGAAAGTTTTCTCTCCATGTGACTCTCCCCAGGCACACTATAGAACTTTGATCTCTTTCCTCTGTGGCTCCATAATCTTTCTTGTTCAGAAAACTTGGAGCTCAACTGAGTTTCATGATGTTGCAGTACAGGTTCTCCTATGTCCTGAGTCTTCGCTGACCTTGAAAGGCTAGGGCCAAAATGTTGGCTGGCCTTGATAATGGAGTGCCCATCTGTGACAGGTGTAGACAAAGGAGGGGTATAGAAAGGGAAAACCGTGATGTGTGTGTGGACAGTACAGTGGGGATAGATAATGCTGTGCTTCTACATAATCCTATGAGAGGCAAGATCTGCACTAATGGTGGTTGGACAGGATATTATGTCGGCTTCTAGTACTATGGTCATCCACTAGGAAAATAACAAGGTAGAAAGTATTAATTATTGAATCTTTGATGTAATTCAGGTATAAAAAAATAAGATATGCAAACAGCTACGCTCTCTTTATTTACTGATAAGAGACATATGGTGTAATAATGTCTGTAAGTATAATATCATGTATGCACCTTCTATGATACCAAAACATTATGAGAACAGTTTGCAATGTATTAATTTATGAAATCCATCTTGTCAAGGTATCTCAAAAATGTCTCATTGATATTTGTACTTCAATAAAACAAAAATAAAAATAAATCCCCCGTACCACACACACACACACACACACACACACACACACACACAAATGATCCCCTACCAGGGCTGAGTACATAGCTCAATGAGATAAATACCTGCCTTGCAAGTGAAAGGTCCTAACTTTGCTTCCTGGTATTAGTTAATTAACTGGTTAGTTAATTAAACAAGATTCAGCACCACAGCCAGACACACACACCTGTGATGCACACCTGTGACCCCAGCACTCTAGGAGATTTGTCGCGCGCATCCTCGCCAGCAAGGAAGACGCGACCACTGGTTGTCTCTGCAATGCTTTATTCTTCCATGGATTGCCTTCTCCTCCTGCTCCTCCGCTCCTCCTCTGCTCCTCTGCTCCTCTGCTCCTCTGCTCCTCTGCTCCTCCTCTGCTCCCGCTCCTGCTCCTGACCCGGGCAAGCCCGCCCCAAGCTATATACCACAAGGCGTCCAACCCTGGAGT
>PVKA01028755.1:0-28989 GCA_004027165.1 Ctenomys sociabilis
GATTTAAACTGCCAAATAGAGAGCACTTTGCAGTATTTGTCATAGCTTAGGAAGCTTATATTTGTAATTCCATGAAAAATTGTTGGAATTCCAGTGAGTTAATTCCAATCTACCATTTCCAGTGCAACCCATGGCAAGAATAAAGACCAGAAGGCATATTTATAGTTCTGGGGAGCCAAGCGTCCTACATCCCACCACAGGGATGGTTATGTGGAACGAAGGCCTCATCCTGGGGCAAACACAGATTTTATTAATCTGTGAGTAGGGTTTGCTTGAGGATGAGTGACTGTGGTAAAGGCAGGAAGTAGATGAGTCCTGTGAGCTGGGCAAGGTAGCAGGCCTGAAATCACTTCTGCAATATGCAGAGAGAAGCATATGCAGGATGTGTAATCTGCAAAACACAATTGAGACAGCATCTAATATTTTGGGGTCTGCACTTGTGCTCCAGCTCTGATGTATAATCTTTCAAGCCCCAGGAAGTCATTGCCTAAGTCTGGAGGCTGGTCCCAGATGACAGCAGGGAGCACTAGCTCTTTGTCCTACCTTCAAGGCCTCACACAAGGGAACAACAGGAGACTAGGGAAACACTGCCTACTGTCTACAAAAAGCTACAGTCAGCACCTCGACTGGACCCATATGCAATGTTGAAGGCCAACTGAAGTTAAAAGGAAAAGTCCTAGCCAGCTCTGCACATATCAGTACTGGAAATAGGGTCACACATGGCCAAAATGGAGACAACTGTGCCTCCTTCAAGCAGAGTGTCCCAGGTAGTCCTCCATAGCCAAAGTCAGTGGGAATTTTCAATAATTTTTTGTTTTTTGTTTCCTTTGAGCCTCGACAAGATCTGTTTCAGTAATTTTTTCCTTTTTACTGTCCTACAAAAGTGCCCATCATAGTGTTATAGGTAAAAATAGTATAGATGGTCAGACAGGACTAGACCCTGAGAAGGAGCCAGTATGGAAGACGAGATACCTTGCCACCTTGGGAGAGACAGACATTTGATCAAGACAAAAGATAAAACAAAGGAATATCTCCCTCAAGTTAAACATCTAGAGTTGATATTGTAAATAGGTCTCTATCACCTTGAAGAAGTCATGAAGAGTCATTACTTCAACCCCCTGCAGGAAAACATCCTGTTCTACATTCATGTCCTCATTCCTCTTGACTTACTTCTCCATTTTGTTCTGATTTAATCCACTTTACCCAAGCAATTGTGTTTTTATTATTATTGGTTGGCCAGTTTTGTCCCACTTCATGCTAACCTGTAATGTAAGTCCCTACATTTTCCTTTTAGATCAGCCTCACCTCATGGTTCTGCTCTATAAAATTTCCTGAAAGTGACAAATACTTCAGCAAACCACTCAGGTCCCATTCTGTCCCTCTTGAGACAGAAGCTTTCTTTTCCCCAATAAATATATTCTGCTGTTAACCTACATGATTCCTAAAATTCATTCTTTGATTTTACAGAACATGAACTCATCCCAGGTATCTTTCAGGTTGGGAGTTTCATTCCACTATGTCAATAGAAAAGGCACTCTTCATTGAATATAGTGGCACACAATATATTCTCTCAATTTTTCAGATTCTTAAATTTACAAAATAAGTATATTTCCCCAAGAGAGCACTACATTTAGACAAATCACGCAACAAAGCAAAATTATAAATGCTCACTATTTTTTCAATTCCTTAATGAGAGTTCTACACACTGCTAAAATTCCCAGTGTTTAATCTACAAAAGTTTTACAAAAGTTGCCAAAAAGGTATGGTGAATATAAAAAATTAGCTTTCAGCACTTTTTTTCCTAGCAAGCTTCAAAATTAATGTTAAAGTTATTTTGTAGTAAAAATATATTTTGCTGACTTAAATATAGTACAGAATATAATGGAAATCTGTAGTAAAGCACAAGTTTTATGTAAACATTAATATTATACTAGCAATGCAAAAATAATTTAAAGTTACATAGTCAAAAATAATACATGTATTTGTGCACTGGTAAATACTAGGCTACAAAACTCAATACAAGCAAATACTGTAATATATTTGAGTAATGGTAGTAACTAGAAACCAAGACATATTATACAATATATTTGAATGAACTCATACAGCAAATTCAGAAAAGGTAAATATGAGTAGAATTCATACAAAGCAAGCAGTAAAATATAATAAATTCTAATGAATTTTATATAGTCAGCCTCAGTACATATAGACAAGCAAATATTTCAGCAAAAAGAGTTACAATCATAAAAATAGTGTTTCTAAGGAGCTCTAATGTGCATTCATCATTCAATGAAAGTAAATATTTCTAAATATTATTTTTTCATAAGCAGTAAGGATTATATAAATTCATGTTTATTATAAAGATCATTAAGGTAGGTCATTGCTTTATGAGTATCAGCAAAGCAGAGACCAATTTTGCTTTTTCAAAATCTAAAACATCATAACACCCAGGATAAACTATCCTACCCTTAAGACCCAAGTGTTGCAATCCTATTCCAGCCTTTTTACTCAAAGCACAATATAACAGTAGGAGTTCTGGTGCTTAGGAAAATCTCTTAGTACCATCTGCAGATCCCTTTCTCAAAAAGTCATTTCCTTTAACATCCTTTCTTTCTCATGCAGGACTGGGGTTGTGGAGTGTGAGTATCCGTGATTATTCAGAGTTAGCATCAATGCTTACATTTCTAAAAAGCATAGAAATTTACATTTCTATTGAATGTGGTGTACTCTTTACCACTTTTCTCCTTAGTGAGAAGATCGGATGCTATTTTCTGTGATCGTACTGTATAATTGACTCACTATTTCATTTTTTTTTTATTTCTTTATTTATTTTTTGGCAGAACCGGGGATTGAACTTAGGCCCTTGCACTTGCCAGGGAAGTACTTATTCCACTGAGCCATCTCCCTGGCTCCCCACACTATTTCATTTTTGAAACATTTTCTCACTTAGATTTTTTAAAACTTCAAATATTTGGACAAAAATTATGGCCTACCATCATTAGAGGAGATTGTACCTATTTGTAGTCTTCGGGAAAAGAAACCATGCCATTTTTTCCCATTTTTAAAATATAACATTTCTTGCTTAGATGGTTCAGGTCAGAACGGCTTCATCATCATTCTGGATTTGGAAGCTCATACAAAAAGGGACATCAATTACCGAATCCAAACTTGTGATTCTGTGTTCATGTGGCATAAACCAGTTTTGTATGTAGCATGTGGCAGCAGTGTTTGTTTGCTTTAGAAAAATTTGAATTCTACATAGTAATTGTTGCTTCCTATTTAACACAGGGGCTGAAGTCACTAGGATCAACTTCCCTCTTGAAAGAGAGAGATGACACGGGACGAATCTGTGGGAAGCTGGCATCTGACTGTGTCAGAGCTTCCAGGAGCTGAGTGCAAACAGCTTCCTGGGTGTTTGTTCTGTTCTCTCAGCCAGGTGCTTCATGCAGTGATTGAGTCTCAGCATTGTGTCCATTGATCAAGGAGATCTATATATTTGTCTATCTGTCTATCTGTCTGTCTATCTATCTATCTATGTAAGACCCTAAGAGAAGGAGAAAGAGAATCAAACAAAATGTGTAGAAACAAATTAACTAGACATGCAGACTAAGCTTGATTCATCCTGTGTTTAAACAAATCACAAACTTCTCAGTTTGTTATTGGGGAGGGGTAGATGCAAACAAATAATACATTTCTCAAGCTCACTTATAAGATATATGTTTGAAATAATTACCTTAAGTAAATTTTAATCTTAACAGAGATCCAGAAAGTGCAGAGAGTGGCCAAGAAAGCAAATGCATAGCTTTAAACTTGAAATCTATATTTACTGCATTCAGCGCAAAAGGTCCAGAAGAGTGTGTAGATCCCTGCTCTGTTCCTGCTTCTGGTGTCAGAGAAAATCATGTGAAGAGACCAAGAACTCAGGGAATCTCGAGAGGTTAGGCGCATGCTTGCTTCACCATTTTGGATAAATTATTTGTGCTGTTCTCTTTTAGTACCATTCTCCTTAATGTTTCTATCACACCTGTGTGAGGTAAATAATACAAGCAACTGTCCTTTTTTTGCTAACTTTTAAATGTGAAAAATTATGTCAGTTGCTCAGTCTTTTTTGTTTACAGTAAACTTTTTCTTGATTTTCCTGGCTTCTGTATTTTCATTATTTAAATTGTTAACATTATAAGAGGCCCTAAAACAGCTCCGTATTGAAGGACTTCAATAAACCAACTGCACACCATCTTGGTTTATTATGAGTTTTAGCACTGGCACTCAGTAAGATACACATCTTATTTACTATTCTTTCATTGCTGGAACACATATCTGACACCTAAAGTGAAGGACGGAAAAATTTATTTAGCTCACAGTTAATAGAAGTTTCAGTCCATACTCAGCTGGCTTCTAGATGGAGGGGCACATGGCAGAAGGCAGCCGTTCATGGCAGTGGAAGGCTGAAAAATGAGTGAAGGAGTAGTGGCAACAAGAGCTACAGCCTTTCTCTCGTATGTTACATTGAGGCTATCCTACCCGGCCTGGGTGGGGCACTCACACCTATAATCCCAGCAGCCGTCAGCCCCATCCCAGCCTGGGATGATGAATCAATCACAAGCCGTAATACTGTGCCTCAACGACTGCTTGAGGATTTGGGGGGACAAATACGCGCAAACCAGAACAATACGCAAACTACACGTAACAAGTTCTTCCATTGGCATACTTCTCCCAGGCTGTGGAGAGTCCCACTTATTTTAGACAGTCTGCCTGTCACCAACAGTAATCTGCATGATACCCACGGGCATAGAGGCTCAGTTCTGCCGTGGTTTTGAATTTGACAGAATCCTTGACAAGGTCATATCGTGAGGAGTAGTTAGGTAAATATTTACGCTGAGAACATTTTAACTATTCTGCCCCCCAACATCAGCCATAAAAAGAAAGGCATGTTTAGTGGTGCTTTGCTCTTCCATTAAGAGTACACTAAAGGAGTAAAAGCTCATGGAACATTCATTTTATTATCAATTTCAAAGTACATCTTAAACATTTTAATTTTCATATTATATACGTTACTATTTCTGCTCACATTTCAAATGTTATTTATTGACTAAATATTTCGGTAGATAATTCTTAAAACATTAATAAAGTACATTTGCATTGTGAAAAAGGGACATACATAAATCTTCGTTGATTCATGGGAAGAACTGAGCAATATGCTTCTGTTAGCTTACAGGTGGTGAGGGTGCAGTAAGCAGAAACAGAAGTTTTTATAGCAGAATTCATTTTTATTAAGTAATTTTTAATAAATATATTCATTAACATTTGCTACATGCCACATACTGGATTATATATCATAAAGATATGGATAAAAATGGCACTCATATTCCATTCATTTCAATTAAATGAGGATTACAAAGATTAAACATCTGTGAGTAGATAAGAAAAAATAAGATGAATTTCCTAGTCAGAGCTCTTTTGTAGGAAAGCAGATTTTGAATTAATTTTTATTTTCAACAATGGAAATGCATTATCAAAAATGTGTAAGAAGACATTTCAGTTAAAACAACATTAGGAATACAAAAATCATTTCAGGACATGAAAATGTTTAAAAGAAAGACTCACTAAAAGAAATATATATATATATATATATATATATATATATATATATATATATAATTATATGAAAATATACCTGGTTCTAGTACAGCCATTTTATATTAAGACACCATGACCACTCCAAAGAACATCTTTTAATACAAGGAACAAGAGAAAGCTATACCAATTAAATATCCAGGGGAATCCATTGGTTATGTACATTTGGGTGTGAAACATTAGGATAAGAAATCAACATCCTAATGTTTGGTGAATATGACCAAAATCATTAGTGTAACTTTTAAGTACTTTGGTTTGTTGCTATGAATTAGTCAGTAATAAATAGTTTTTGTTTTATTTATTTTATTGAAGAACAAACAGCAATGAGACAATTTCAAGACAAATTAACAGGATAGATTCAAACTGTTTTCGTAATGCTTTTGATATCGTACAAGGTACATACAAGAAATAGTTTATTAGAATGTCAAATAGTTGTATATATTGTTATATAGATGTGTTATAATTAACAAGATGACTAAAAATGGGTGCAATTATACCCTGAAAAAAATAAGGAAATACCTGAAAATACAAAAGATAAATAATGTTAGTTATTTTCAACCCCCAGGGTAATAAATTCCACTTAAAATGTTAAAATCATTAAACAGCTAAATATGTTAGAGGGCCCAAGTGTTAGCTCACTACACTAAGTGCCTGCACCACATGCAGCACCAGCCCCACCCCTGGGGGACGGAAAACGCCGCAAAGACTGGACGTAGTGGCACATGACTCTAATCCCTGGGGGATTTTTAGCTGGGGAGGCTGAAAACGGAAGGATAACTGTGAGTCTTAGCTCCATAGGGAGACCTATGCCAAAAACATAAAAATAAATAAATACATTAGAAATAGTAATATTTAGAAGTGAAAGAGTAAGGGAAGGAGGTCTTGAACAAAGCTGCTGAAAATTATGTTTGAAGATTCTCAGCTAAGAGTCACAGAAATCTAAGAGGCATAAAGATAAGCTTTGAGGTCAATCATAAAATACACTGAAATCAAGTGTACATGAAAAGCTAACAGTTGCATATACCAACAATTTCAGCTTCCTATGTTTTACTTGAATGCACATGTTTATCATAATGTTTATGGATTCAAGATAGGCAGAGCAAAATTTTATAGCCATTGTTAAGCACCAAGGAATGATTTCATTTGTTCATATGAGATTTAATTGACAAAGCTGTAATTGAATATTTCCTTTCAACACTTGTGATTGTATGGTGAATTAGGCTTCAGCTATGTATTAATGACAAAGGTATAATTATCATCAGTGTATGTACCACTCTAGACTTTTGAACGTATATTCTTGTCTACTTATCTCTTGTGTGTTTTAATACCTTTGTACATTTATGTTTCTCAAAAATATAGATACTTCTATAACAACCTTCTTTAAGGTCAGTGAATATATGCTATTCAGTATATAATATGAAAATTGATTTTAATTATTTTATTTTTACTTGTAGGGATTTATTTTTGAATGTCTTTAGTGTTTGCTCCTTTTCTATTTATTTGTTTATTTATTTATTTATCTATTGGCTGAACTGGGGCTTGAACTCAGGCCCTTGCACTTGCCAAGGAAGCACTTATTCCACTGAGCCATCTCTCCGGCCCTCTTTACTCCCTTGAAAGTCTTCCTGTATCATTCTCATATTAAAATGTGTACTTTCCATTTGGGAACTGATATTCACTGTCTAGGTTAGGGTCTTTTTCATTAATAACATGAGTACCTTTCTCTAAATATTCTGTGATGTTAAATGGTAAAATCCTTATTGTATAATTTTGCCTATTATATTTCATATATTATTAGAACAAAAACAGGCATCACACAGGGTTTGACATGATTTTTTTAATCAGCTCTCAAGCTCATAACTCCTAGACTAAAAATAAAATTGTTTAAAAATAATAAATTAATATTAACCATTATTAAAATTAAAACAATAAATCTTGACAGTTTTGGGCCATCATAGTAGTGTTTATTTTTACTACAAGTTCACATAAAACTAGATTAGGTCTCTACATTCTCAGAGGAGATAATTTAATTTACCTAAGTCCAGTACTATATTTTAGGAATACTAATTTTATACTCTTATGCAATAAGGGTGTGTGATGAAGTCATGGTGTTTTTTCATTCTTGTGGAAGGTGCAATACTTTATGCTATGAAAGAATACCTAACTGAGTATGGCATTAGCATCTTTTACTGAAGCTGTGATGGAGAATTCTATAAAGGTATCACAATAAAGAACACCAAGCAGGTAGTATTTTATGAACAGTACTTCCAAAGCTTCTGCTTATAGGAGGAAGGACTCTGTGATAAATAGTACGCTTGGCACCTCTCCATGGATCTCATCCGCACCTCCTGACTCCTACCAGCTCTTCATAAACCTTCTATAGTGCTCATCTTGTACTAATAGTACCTGTCCTTTTCAAGCAAAGCTTGAGGTTATTTCATAGTAAAGAAGAATCCTGAATACAAAACAATTTTTTACTAATAATGTTTTCATAACTTTACTACTATCCCTTTGTTCTGCTTCTTGATTGCTTCTAAATTTAGGAAGAAATTATAGTAAATTTTCTATTCAAACTCAATATGGTGTTTTTCTACAGAATTTTGAGGGCCTAGTAAGTATTTAGGATTGGTTTATGTTATATTTAGAAATAATTTAAGTTAAAATTATTAGTGAAATTTGCATTAATTTAACAGAGAAATAGATAATATAGTATCATTTTCTAGATTCTCATTTTTGTATAGTTGTGATTATATAAAATGAATTTTCAATTGCATTTCCAGATTATTTGTTTTATTTGCATTATTATGCTACACTCTAAACTGTGCCTCATTTTGTGGAAAAATGCCAAAGTGGTTTAAAAATTTGCATGCCATTTTTAAGAGGAGAAAAACCATGGTGGTATAAGCAACATAACCAAAGTAAATAGAACAGCTGATTTTAGATAATAAATAAGGGCTGGAGAGATAGCTCAGTGGACTAAGTGCTTGCTTAGGTTAGTGCAGAGGTCAGGGTTCGATCCTTGGCATGCCTCTCCAGCTCCATCCCCAGGAGTGTTGAGAAAGCGATTGAGTCCAGGTGTGGTGGTGCACACCTGTAATTCCAATACTAGAGATGCAGCAAACAGGAGGATCACTCTGAGTCCGAGCCGCATAATGGTACCCCACAAATAAACAAACAAATAAATCTAAATATAATAAACATAACATTGTTAATAAATGTAACATTTATCTGAATTTAATATAATCTAGTACTTTAAATTGGTATATGTTATATCCCACAGAGATTATTATTTATACTTGTAAAAGTTGGTAGAAAATCCAATAACTTATTTTCTATAATTTATTTGTTAAATTTATTTTTAGCTTTATTAAGGTACAGGGCAGAAATGCATACTTTTAAGATTACAGATATACTTTTTCATAAAGAGAAGACAAAGTTTTAGACTTTGAAGACACTGGTGCAGCTAGTGAAAAGGTAAGAAAAGATCTCTAAAACTACCAAGTTGAATTTTCTGATCAAGGAGATTATGGAACGACAGAGGAAAGCAATCGATGATCTATAGTGTGCCTGGGGAGTGTCACATGGAGAGAAAACTTTCTCTCAGGCTCTCACAGACAGCAAACTGGTCAAGCAATGGCCGTGACTCATCCACATGGATGACACAGACAAATGATCTACAGAATAATGTACAGGACTACAAGATAAACCCTGAAGGAATTTGACTGGCCTCATCAGATACAAAAGCTGCATCTTTTGTTACATAGGTCTTGCTTTATCTCGGTCTTAACCATCCAGAAGAAAAGTATAAGAAAGAGGTATATAAAATAAGGCCATAATAATAAGTGGGCTGTAAATGGCTATAGTCAACAATTTCTTCAGATAACTCACTATTATTGTGGAATGCTGGACTGTGTTGGATTGTGTTGCTGAGTTCAGGCACCTATAATTGTTTAATGACAATGGAGTGCCCATCTTTGACAAATTCAAACAAAAGAGGGGGATACAAAGGACGAAGCATGATGCGTTTGCATAAACAGTACAGTTAGGATAAATATGCAGTAATTCTGCATAATTCTATGAGTGGCAAGATTTGCACTGATAGTAGTTGGGCAGCATATTATGTTGACTTCTAGTACTATAGACTACCACTAGAAAGATAACAAAGTACAAAGTATTAATTATTGAAACTGTGCTATAATTCAGCTTTAAAAAATAAGGTAAGTATTCAGCTACATTTTCTTAATTCATTGATCAGAGACATCTGCTATAATAATGTCTGTAAGTAGAATATCATGTATGCACCTTGTATGGTAACCGTTACGAAAATTTTTTGCAATGCATTAATTCAATAATCTGTCCTATTAATTTGATTTGAAACTGTCTCATTGCTATTTGTTCTTCAATAAAGAAAATTAAAAATAAAACTACTAGGATGCAGGAAAAAGTAATTCATCACCTGCAAAGCGATGCAAAGATGAACAATGTGCGACTATTAGGCATCAGTGAGAATGAACGAATCAATACAAATGATAGTTTTTTTAAAAAATGGCAGAAGTAAAAGCAGAAAATTTCTCAACTATGAGAAAACAATTTAACATCCAGTAAATGAAGCATGTAGAACTCCAAATAGCTTCAACCTAATAAAAAGCACAAGAGATAATAGTCAAGATTCCAGAAATCCAGCACAAGAATAATACACTGAAAGCTGCTAGAGAAAATAAACAAATCACATTTAAAGGAAAACCCATCAGAATTATGGCCGAATTCTTTTCAAAAACCACAAAGGCAAGGAAAGCATGAAGCAGAGTACTTTAAGTCCTCTAAGAGAACAAATTCCATCCCTCACTACTGTACCCTGCAAAACTCTCTTTCAAGTTTGATGGAGAAGTGAAATACTTCCATGACAAAGAATAAATAAAGTATTAAATGATCATAAAGAAACCCTACACAGATTACTATAAGATGTTCTAGAAAAGGACCAAAATGATCGAACTCAACAAATGAGAACAGAAGGAAGCCACTGAATAGGGCAAACAACTAAACACAAGACAAAAAGGAGTAAACAACTGCAGGTAAATAACACGTCAATCATACAGAAATACATTTCAATTATAACAATCAATGTAAATGGACTCAATTCACAAATCAAGAGAAATAGACTGGCACATTGTATTAGGAAACAAAACCCAACAGTATGCTGTATGCAAGAAACGCACTGAACTCAAAAAGATATTCATAGGCTGAATGTCAAAAGATAGAAAACAATACTACATGCCACATCACCTCAGAAAAAAGCAGGGGCAGCAATTTTGTTCTCACACAGTCTCAACTTCAAACCAAGAATGATCAAATGAAATAAAGAAGGACACTACATAGTGATGAGAGGAAAATTTCAAGAGGAAGAGGTAACAAGCATCAATATATACACAGAAAACATGGGAGCTTCCAACTACATGTATAAGACAAATGTTAATGGACATGAAACAATCTCATATCCAATACCACAATCTTAACAGGAGTACTTAACACCCCATTATGCCATAAAGACATGTCAAAGAGACAAAAATTAGCAAAGAAATAGCAACACTAAACCAGAGCTGGAAACAACTGAACTTATTGGGCATATACATAGTATTCTACACAATGACAGCTGAATATACATTCTTTCAGATACTCTTGGGTAATTTTCTAAAATTGACCACATAGTAGTCCATAGGTCATGCTTAAGTATATGTGAGAAAACAGAAATTATGCCATGCATATTATATGACCACAGTGCAATCAAACTGGAAATAAATGAGATAAGAAATTAGAAAAACCAGTAAATACATTGAAATTAAACAAAACTCTATGCACCAATCAAAGGGTCACGGATGAAATTAAACAAGTGATTCAGTAGTATCTACAATTCAATGAAAATTCAAGCACAACTTATCACAATTTATTGGATCTGATGAAAGCCATTCTGAGGGAATTTATAGCTGTGAACTGACATGATAGGAAAACAGAATAGGAACAAGTAAGCACCCTAATACTGCACTACCATCATCTAGAAAAGAAAAAGCAAATGAACCTGAACCCCAAAGATGGGAAGAAATGATAAAGATTAGAACAGAAATTACTTCAAACGAGATGAAGAAAACAGTTCAACAAAGTAATGAATCAAACAGCTGGTTCATTGAAAGATTAAATAAAATTAATTAGCTCCTACCTAACCTCATCAAAAAGAGGAAAGAAAAAGATCAAATGCAAGCAATACAGAATGAAAAGGGTATAATTACCACTGACCCAGTGGAAATTCAGAAGATTGCTGATAGCTACTTACAGAACCTTTACTCTCACAATAGTACACATAAAAGAAATGGACAGATTCCAGAAAGGTGCAAATTACAAAAACTGAGTCAAGAAGATATAAAAATTCTGAATAAACCAATAACATCCAATAAATTACCAAATGCAATAAAAACCTATCACCAAAAAACCCAGGTCCTGCTGGATTCATAGCTGAATTCTACATGAAATTTACAGAAGATACCCCTACATTCCTCAAACTCTTCAATGAACTTGGAAAGGAAGCAATTCTCCAAAAATCATTCCTGGAGGCAAGTAGTATACTGATACCAAAACCAGGGTAAGATGCAACTAAAAAAGAGAACTATAGGCCAATCTCCCTCATGAACATTAATGCAAAAATCCTCGATAAAATCCTAGCAAATACGACACAGCAAGTCATCAAGAAAATCACATACGGTGACCAGATAAAATTCATCCCACGATGCAAGGATGGTTCAGTATTCAAAAATCTATAAATATAGTACATCAGATCAATACAGTGAAAAGTAAAAACCACATGATCAGTTGAAGCAGAAAGGGATTTTGACAAAGTCCTACAGAAAATTTAAATAGATGGATTCTGTTTCAATCTGATAGATGCCATTTATTACAACCCAACAGCTAATATAATTTTAAATGGAGAAAACTGAAATCTTTTACTCCCAGATCTGGTAGAAGACTAGGATGTCCTCTATCACCCCTCCTATTCAATATAGTTGTGTAATCATTAGGTAGAGCCGTTAGACAAGAGAGATAATTGAAAGAATAAGAATAGGTAAAGAAGAACTTAAAGAATCATTATTTGCAGATAACATGACACTTGGAAAACCCAAAGAACTCCACCAAGAAGCTACAAGAATTGATACACAAATTCTATAGCACAGTAGGTTACAAAGCCAATAACCAAAAATCAGTAGCATTCCTCTACACAGATAACAAACACACTCAGATAAAAACTAGAGAAATACTACCTTTTACAATAGCACCTCGGAAAATGAAATAACACAGAACTAATCGAACTAAAGAGGACAATTATCTTTTTAAGGTAAATTACAATATTCTGAAATAAAAGATTGTAGAGGATTTCAGAAAATGGAAAGATAATCTTTGCTCCTAGATAGGAAGAACCAAAACTGTGAATATGGCCATACTACCAAAATTGCTGTATGAATTTACATAATCCCTATCAAACTACCACCAACATACATCACAGACATAGAGAAATCATTCCTAAAATTTACTTGCAATCAGAAATGATGTCGAAAAGCAAAGGCAATTCTGTGCAACAAAGACAAGGCACAAAGCATTACAATTCCTGACTTGAAAATGCTACCAGACTACTGTTATACAGTCACCATGGTACTGAAAACAACGTAGACATCAAGTTCAGTGGAATAGACTAGAACATACAGAAGCCTCTTTGAACAAACTCAGCCACTTTGTCTTTAACAACAGGTCAGATATGCTCAGTGGAAGAAAGATAGCCTCTTTAACAAATGGTGCTGGAAAAACTGGCTTTCTACATGCCGATAACTAAAACTTCACCCAGGTCCATCACCATGCACTAAGCTAAAGTCAAAATAGATTAAAGATCTAAACATTAAAAATTAATCACTAAATCTCCTAGAAGATAAAGTAGGAGGAACTCTTGTAGACACAGGGGTAGACAAAGAGTTCATGAACAAAAATCAAATCACAAGGGTAACACTTCAAAGAATTAACAACTGGGACCTCTTCTTATTGAAAAGTTTTTCCATGTTAAAAGAAACTCAACACAATGTGAAATGACAACCAACAAATTTGGAAAATATCTTGACTAAGAAGCTTTTAGAAAAATTACATCTCTCTAGTATTTTAGAGAACTAAAAAATATAGGGCTCCAAAATTTAAAGATCCAGTCCAGAAATGGGCATCTGAAATAAACACATGCTTCTCAGAGGACAAAATTAAAGAAGGGAATAAATATATTAAAAAATCCTCCACATTACTAACCATCCATTAAATGAAAATTAAAACAACACAGAGCTATCATCTCGCCCCAAAAAGAATGGCTATCATAAAGAAATCAACCAAAAACAAATTCTAGAGAGATTGTGGGGAAAAAGGAACCCTTCTCCACTGCTGGTGGGAATGTAAACTGTAGCAACCTTTATGGAAATTAGTGTGGAGACTCCTTAAAAAACTAGGACTGGAAATCCCATTTAAGCTAGCTATCCACCAACTGGAAATTTTTGTGGAGAAACTGAAAACGTTATATCATAGAGATATATGTGTTTCTATGTTTGCAGCAGCACAATTTATGACAGCCAAACCTTGGAAATAACCAAGATGCCCATCACCTGTGGAATGGATGAAAAAGATGTGGTATTTTATACAATGGAGTATTACTCAGCTATAAAAAATGATAAATTTGAAGCATTTTATTGAAGTGGATGCCACTTGAACATACACTCGTAAGTGAAGTAAACCAGACCCACATGTGCAAATATTATATAGTCTCTTGAATATAAGAACTCAAAAGAGGAAATAAAAATAGAAAAATATAACACAATTAAAAGGGGTGAGAACTTGTGGATTAGATAATGAAGAGAGGGCAAGGAAACAAGCTAGGAAATATGACAAGGGCAAAGCAATATATTTATATACACAAGATGGGTAAGGCAATGGTCCTGAGAACTATCACCAGGTTGATGAAATTAGCAGTTCCTTGGTAGGACTCTCACCCTGACTAACTGATGACATATATGCTGATGCGTGTGAACTAAGCAACTGCACTGAAGATACCCATGTGTAATAGTAGTTTCGTCCTTGAATGCGTGACATTGTGGTCTTCTAAATACATCCTGCTTCTGATGACATACCAATTACTCCCATACTTTCTCTCAAGTAAATGTTTATTTTAGAAAGGATAATAAATGAAACAAGAGAGAAGAAAAAAAGTCCGAGGACTATCCTGCTGCAATGCTGTATATGGTTAGATTTCTAAACTTCTGTGTAAAACTATGTAATTGTTTATTCCTATTTTTTAAAATATTTTTTAATTTTTTTCTTCATACTCTGTAGTGACTTAAATTTTAACATATCAATACTTCATGGAAAATACCTGTTCCATGTTGTGTGTGAGATGTTGGATAATTCAGACAGATTGTGAGATTAAGTTCAACCGCATATGTTCTAAGGTAATAAAAATAAACTTCTCCCCTGGACAGTTGACAACCTGAGTTTACAGAGCAAAAATTAGAGAAAAAGGAGTACTGCAAGGACAGCCAACATTTTGGCCTTAGTCTTTCACGGTCAGTGAAGGCTGAGGACATAGGAGAACTTGTACTGCAACATCATGTAACTCAGTTGTGTCCCAAATTTTCTGATCAAGTAGAGTATGGGACCACATAGGAAAGTGATCAATGATGTATAGTGTGCATAAGGAGAGTCACATGGAGAAAAAAAAATTTCTCTCAAGCTTCCACAGAGAGCAAGTTGGTCAAGCATTGGCCATGACTCATTCACATGGCCAATGTGAATGACACTGAAAAAGTGTCAAACGGATCTGCAAACTGTGGTACAGGGTTTCAGGACAAATCAAGAGGGAATTATCAGGTACAAAAGCTACAATTCTTTTTATATAAGTCTTGCTTTATCTTGGTCTTAACCATCCAGCAGAAAAGTATAAACATGAAGTATGAAAAGTAAAGACATATTTTTATGCTCATGTGTAAAAGGCTCAAGTCAACAACTTCTGACATTGCTAGTCCTTCAGATAACCCACTAGAATCATGGACTACTGGACTATGTTGGAATATTTTGCTGAATCTATCCACCTATAATATTTAAATGACAATGGAATATCTATGTCTGACAAAATTAAACAAAAAAGAGGATATAACTAGGATAACTAGGATAGATATATAACTACATTCTCTTAATTCAATGAATAGAAAGATTTGTTCTAATAGTGTTTGTGGACAGGATATCATGTCTGCATCTTGTACAATGAATAACCAAGAAGACAACAATATGCAATGTATTTATTATTGAAACTGTCCTACTAATCAGTTTTGAAAGTGTCTCATTGCTATTTGTTTCTCAATAAAATTATTTTTTAAAAAAAAACAAGAATAGCTGATAACAATGTTTATTATATTATCTATTTTGATTGTAAATCTGTTTGTCAAATTAACAAATTTAGAGGCATTAACTGCTCTCTTGTTTTTGTTTATGAACTCTCTATGTTATACCCCTATGTCTTTAAGATTACTACCTACATTTTCCTACAGAAAATTTAGTGTTTATGTTTTAATATTTAAATCTTTGTTCCATTTTGACTGTACCTTTTTTTGGTATTTTAGGAAGGGTCTCCAGGGTCTTCAAGATCTCACTACTAGATTGGACTTGGAGTGATTCTCATGTTTACAGTTGAGATTACAGGTGCATGCCACCACACCCAGTCTAAATTGCCCTCTTAGCCTGCCCCAGGGGAAGGATGTCACTGCAGACCTGGGAATTGAATCTCCAGCCCCTGTGCCTGCTTGCTGATTCTTTAATCAGCTGATCTATTTGAATAGCTCTTATTGCAATTCTCTATAGTGTTTTTGTTTGTTTGTTCTTTATCATGAATGCGTGTTACACTTTGTCAAATGACTTTTCTGCATTTATGCAGGTAATTGTATGGATTTGCTTTTGGTTCTATTATGTGGTATATTACATATAGGATTTGCATATGTTGAACCAGGCCTGCATTCCTATATTTAATATGACTTGGTCATGATGTATAATCTTCTTGATGATTTGCTACATTCAGTCTGCTAATATTTTATTAAGGCTTTTTGCTTTATGCATTAGAGAGACTGTTCTGTAACTTTCTTTTAGTTTGATCTTTCTCTGGTTTTGCAATCAAGCAACACTTGTCTCTAGGAATGAGTTTGGGAAAATTGCTTCCCTTTCACTTTCATGGAAGAGTTTGAGACACGTTGGCATTAAATCTGTAAATTTGTTGTAGAATTCTTCTGTGAATCCATTGAAACCTGGGCTTCTCTTTGCTTATAGGATTTTTATTACATTTTCAATTTTGTTTCTCATTATTCAGTTGTTCAGAGTTTGTATATCTTCTTGACTCAGATTTGGCATTTTATATGTATCTAGGAAACTGTCCATTTCTTCTGAGTTTTCCACACTGTCAGAGAATAAAGTTTTTGGAAATGTGCAATAATGATCATTTGAGTTTCTCTGTCATCTGAAATGATTTCACACTTTTCATTATTTATTGGATGAATTTGTTTTTTTTTTCTCCTTTTAAAAATCCACCTCTTTGATTCATTTATTCTTTTTATTTTCTTCATCTGCAATGCTAATTTCTGCTCTAATCTTTATAATTTCCTGCCTTCTTTGGGATTTGGGTTTGATTTATTGTTTCTTTTCTAGGAGCATGAAGTATAGCATAAGTTCATTTATTTGGGCTTGTTCTGTTTTCATCATGTGTGAGTTTACCACCTTATTTTTTTCTTAAAACAGCTTCCATTGCATCCCACACATTTCAAGTTGTATCTGCATTTTCCTTTGATTTTAAATATTTTTAATTTCTTTTTTAATTGCATCTGTGTCCCACTGTTCATTTAAGAGGTTGCTATTTAACTTCCATGTGATTATGGTGCTTCTGTAGTTTCCTTTGTCAATAATATTCAGTGGGTTTTTTTCAGTGTAAGCAGATAGTATGCTTGGGATAATTTAAGTTATTTTGCATTTTCTTAGGAGTGTTAGTATATGGACTATTTTGAAGAATGACACAGGTGTAGCTGAAAAGAATGTGTATTGTCTTGTAGCTGGATGAAGCATTCTGTAAGGTTTACCAAGTCAATTTCTTAAAAATTTGATTTTGTTCTGTTATTGTTTGCTTTTTTTTGCCTAGTTGATCTATGTCTTCATGACATAGTACGTTAAAGTCTGCCAAGCTGGGCGTGGTGGCGCAGGCCTGTAATCCCAGCACTAGGGAGGCTGAGGCAGGAGGATTGTTGTGAGTTCGAGACCAGCCTGAGCTACAAAGTGAGCTTAAGGCCAGCCTGAACTGCACAGTGAGACCCTGTCTCAAAAAGACAATAAATAAATAAATAAATAAATAAATAAATAAATAAATAAAGTCTGCCATTACTATTGTATTAATGATCATTTGATTTTTGATGTCTGTTAATATTTGTCTTATGTAGGAATGTGCTCCTACATAAGTATACACACACACACACACACACACACACACATATTTGTAATTGTTATCTCTTCCTCTTCCAGTTTTCCCTCAAGTATGTAGTGATTTTCTTTACCTCTTTGGATGATTTTCTGGTTTGAAGTTGATCTTAACAATAACCAGAATAGCTACTCTTGCTTTTTTTTCTAACTTCCCGTGGCACAAAGGATTGTTTTCCATCCTTTGACTTTTAGTCTGTGAATATTCTTTTTTTTTTTTTTTTTCTTTTTGTCTTTTTGAGACAGGGTCTCACTATGCAGTTCAGGCTGGCCTTAAGCTCACTTTGTAGCTCAAGCTGGTCTCGAACTCACAACAGTCCTCCTGCCTCAGCCTCCCGAGTGCTGGGATTATAGGCATGCGCCACCACGCCCGGCTTTGAATATTCTTTTGAGTTAAATTTGTTTCTTTTACACAGCATATTGCGGGATTTTGTTTCTTAATCAACTCTGCTAGTCCATTTCTTTTGAATGGTGAATTGAGGACATTTACATTGATGATTATATCTTGTATTTATTGGCTTGTTGTGTTATTTTCCTTTTAGAGGTTCTGTAGTTTTTCCCTTTTTGAATTATCTCTTGCTCGTTCCTTTCTGTTGTTCTTGAAGCTAGGATCACTTCTGTCTCTTTCTACGTCGTCTTTGAGAACTTTGTAAGGATTGTTGGATGATCCTGAATTTGTGCAATTGTTCTTTGTCATGAAAGTATCTTACTTCAAAATTGAATTTGATAGTTTTGTATATATATCAATCTGGGTTGGAAATTACTTCCTTTTAGGACCTACTTTACTCCAACCTCTTCTTGACTTTGTGGTTTGTGTTGCAAAATCTGCCATGATTGTGATGGGTTTTCCTTTGTAGGTGATCAGTTTCCTTTCTCTAGCAGCTTTTAATATCTATTCTTTTGGTGACTTTCTAAGATCTTGATTATTATGTGTCTAGGTTTAGATATATTGTGATTATGACTGTGTGGAGTTCGCTGTGCCTAGCTTGTATGTATGTCAGTTTCTTTTGTCATGTTTGAAACATTTTCTGCTAGTACTTCTGCTATTAATCTTTTAATGTCATTTGTGAGGTGTCCCACTGCTTCACTGATGCCTATTATTCTTATGTGATTTTTCTTTGCATCATCTTGTAGCTGCAGAATTGTTATTTCCTACTTCCTTTTTTAGTTTTAAGAGACTTTTTTTCATGTTCATTAGCTGCATCACTGTCTTCAAGGTCTGAAAGTCTATCTTCAGTTTCTTTTCTTTTTTTTTTTTTTCTTTTTTTGTATTTACTACAGAGTCCACAGGGTCTTAGCCACACATATCAGACTTATAATGATCCTCCTGTTTTCAGCCTCTCAAACACTAGGATTACAGGTGGGTTCCACCACGTCCAGTCTCAATCACTGTTTCAGCATATCCTGGGGGCAGGACTGACATGGCATGCTGGGGATCAAGCCCCTGGTCCATGCATCTTCCTTAGCAGACACTTTAATCCGAGCTATCTGGCCAGCCCTTATATTCAGTTTCATTAAAGTTTTTTGCCAGGTTTCAATGGAATTCTTAATCTTCTGGATATCTTTCTGACTATCTTTCATCATTCTATTTCTTTCCTGTATTATTCATTCACTGTTTTCATCATTTCTCTATTTTGCTCTAGTTTTCTTCTTTAGTTGTACTTAGCAATTCTTTTGTAATTGTTGTCTTTTCTTTCCAGATTTGAGGGTATTTTTCTGATTTTAATTCCTGTATAACATGATGGACTTTTTCCTTTACTATAGTCGCTATCATATCAGAGATTTCAGGAGTTTGATTTCCAAGTTCTTTCATGTCTTTGTCTCTTGAATTTGTTATGAGTGACCTAGGGGATTGATATTACTTTTTGCTTCTGCATTTTGTCATTTTGGAGCTCCAAGTAATTACCCAGATAGAGTCCAGTAGGCTACCCAGAGTTGACCATAGTTCCTAAATGGCTCCAGGAAAGTTTCATGCCTACTTGCACTGGGACGCAGATCATGCCTCTTCTGCATCACTTAGGCCACTCAGAGTCCTCCTGAGTTCTGAAAAGTTTGGACTGGTACCAGTAGAAGCTTCGCAACTGCATGCTGAGGGCTGAGGAAGATCAGAGCTTACCAGAGTACTGCAGGCTGCTCAGAGTTTGCCAAATTCTTAAATGACACCAGGAAATCTTTGAACTTGTGCTTGTTACACAAATTCTAGCCTCCACCACATAGTTTAGACATTTCTGGAGTCAATATAAAGTCTTTGAGCACTTTTCTGTGTTATAACTCTTCTTTCCTGATGCACAGGAAGCCAGCTCCTGAGTTAAGGCAGGTTGCGGCTCCTGAGGGGACAAGGAATAAGTTCATGTCGGTCTGTTTTTTTGTTGTCATTGTTTTATTGAGAAACAAAAAGCAATGAGACAGCTTCAAAACTGATTGAAAGGACAGTTACAATAATCAGTACATTGTACATTATTACCTTATTAGTGGTCATCCACAGTACAAGATGCAGACAGCATATCTTGTCCAACACTATTAGTACAAATCTTTTTCCTCATTGATTTAAGAGAAAGTAAGAGTATATCTATCCTAACTATTCTATATATACAGATACAAAATGGTCCTTCATTTGTATCTCTTTTTTTTTTGTTGAGTCCTGTCAGAGATGGGTATTCCATTGGAAATTAAATACTAGGTCTATGAATTCAGAAAAACAATCCAAAATAGTACAGCACTCCACAAGTAATAAGTTATCTGCTGAAATGGCAATGTCAGAAGTTGTTTACTTGAGCCTTTCACAGCTAAGCATATTAATGTGGCTTTACTGTATATACCTCGTTTTTATATTTTTCTGCTGGATAGTTAAGACCAAGATAAAAGCAAGACCTATATAACAAGAAATGTAACTTTTATATCTGATAAGATCAGTCAAGTACCCTCAGGATTTATCCTGTAACCCTGTACCACACTTTGTCAGTGTCAGACATATAGATGAGTCACAGTCACTGTTTGACCAATTTGCTCCCTGTGAAAGCCTCAGAGAATGTTTACTCTCAATGTCACTCTTCATAGGCACACTCTACATCATCAATCATGTGGCCCCAATATCTCCTTAGTCAGAAAATTTGGGACATAACTAAATTGCATGATGTTGCAATACAGGTTCTTCTATATTATGCATCTTCATTGACCTTGAAAGGCTAGGATCAAAATGTTGGCTGTCTTTGCCACCCTTCTATCTCCCTAATTTTTGGTCTGCAAACTTACATTATTAACCCTCCAGAAGAGAAGCTTATTATTAGCCTATAACATATACAGTTGAGTTTAACCTCACTATCTGTCTGAATATCAAACCTCTTAGGCATAACATGGAACAGGTATTTTTCATCAAGTATTGATATGTTAAACTTTAAGTCTGTACAGAATATGGAGGAAAAATAAAAATAAATAAAAAATATTTAAAAAATAAGAACAATCAATTACATATTTTACAGAGAAATTTAGAAATGGAACAGTATACAGCAGTACAGTCCTGTGACATTTTTTGTCTCTTTGTTTCATTTATTATTCCTTAAAAAACAAACAAACATTTACTTGAAAGATAGTGTGGCAGTAACTGGTGTGTCAGGACAAGCAGTAGATATTTAGAAGATGAGAATGACAGGCATTCAAACGGTGACCCTTCTATTACACATTGGTATCTTCAGTGCAGTTGCTTATTTCACAGGTATTAGCATATATACTTATTCAGGGTGAGAATCCTATCAATTAACTGGTAGTTTCAAAAACTTACTGATGTTTCTCAGAATCATTGCCTTACCCATCTCGTGTGTATAAATATATGGCTTTGCCCCTGTCATGTTTCCCAGCCCTCTCCTTGTTGTCTAATCCTCGTTGTTTAATTGTGTTATATCCTTTAGGTTTTTTTTTTTTTTTTTTTTTGAGTTCTTATACTAGGGAGACTATACTATATTTACACATGTGGGTCTGTTTTATTTCACTTATGAGTATGTCTTCAAGTGGAATCCACTTAAATGTGAAGGTTTCAAGTTTATCATTCTTTATAGTTGAGTAATACTCCATTGTATAAAAATACAACATCTTTTTGAACCATTCTTCATGTGACAGACAAATTGTGCTGCTATGAATATAGATACATATATATATCACTATGATATGATGTTTTCAGTTCTTCCAGGAAATTCCCAGGGGGATAGCTGTTTCTCCTTCTGTCTGTCTACCTGTCTGTCTGTCTGCCTCTCTCTCTCTCTCTGTCTGCCTATCTGTCTGTCTTTCTCTCTGTCTCTCTCTCTTTCTCTCTCTCTCTCTCACACACACACACATATACTTTTTGAGAAAGTAGTCCTAGGGATAGGATTCATGGCATGTACACTAAATTACATTCTATATTTTGCATTATTTTATTTTATTATTTTTTAAAATAAAATCTGAAAACATTACCAAATTGTTCCAGTTAGGTTCAGACTTCTAAGTATTGAAAGTCAACCTAACAATGTGCTAGATTATAGCTACTATGCAATACTGTCATAGATCAGTCTTCTCTGGAGAATTATGATTTATGTACAAGGGAATAATTTAACAATATATTTCAGAGAGTTCTTTACATAAACTTGTTTTTGTCTTTTTTATACGGGATTTGTTTACACAATGTAGCTACTCTTGCAATCACTTTGTAGCTTAAGCTGGACTCTGCTTCACAGCAATACTTCTGGCTCACCCTTCACAGTGCTGGCATAATGTGCATGTATTGCACAGGCTATGTGATCATTTAAAACCATCTAGATTGGATATCTTTTCAAGATACACTAAATAATGTTCTTCAAAATTGTAACTAGATGTTTAAAGAGCAGAAATGTACTAGACCTAGATTCCATAAAGTTTACCTACCAATACACAAAAGGAAAGCAGCTTAAAATATATTTGCAGATAACACAAAGAATACACTAGACTTGAAATAAAAGATTCAAAGATATTTCTATATTAACTTTTATTTACTCTTTTTAGCTACTAGGACCAGGTAGTGTAGTGCATTTTCAAAAGCATTAAGTTTCAATAGACAAACACTACTGAATATCTTTCAAAAGACTTTAAGATTTATAATAATAACAAAAACTCTGAAGCATAGTCAAAGAATATGTCACTTTTATGTCAAGAAGAATCTTGTCTTTGGCTATATCCCGTGCGCACTGCACTAACCAGAGCCCACGCCCCCAAACCAGCTGAGCAAGCAAATGGTTTGAGACATAAGGGCCTACTCCCCAGCAAGTTCCCAGAGGCCCTGTCCCCAAGCCAGCCTAGTGAGTGGGAATTTCCCCGACTCTAGGCATCCCGATTCGGTGAATGTGCGAGTCTGAGGGAGATCGTTTGATTTCTCCCTGCATGCTCTGCGCCATGCAGAGCCTCAGGCCCCAAGACATCCTAGCCAGAGACCTGGCTGACGCACTCTAGACAGGCCTGTCTGGCAACTCCCCGGAGTCCCTGCCCCCAAGCCTAGCACAGGAGCGAAAATTTTCAGTGGCTCTCCCGGCACTCGATCCACACCTACCCGGCCTGGTGAGTGTGAGGGAGAGCTTCTGTGCTCCCCAGTGCTCCCCTGACCAGGGAGCAAGCAGAAGGGAACCACAGGCTCACAGGTGTACCACAGGAGCTGCAGCAAAAAGGAACTTACTACAACAGCTAGATCCAGGTCAGGCATAAATGGATAATCTCAAAATTAATAAACTGGCACCTGAATCTCCTTATGTGCTAAGATTATAACTGCACCAAAGCTCTACACCAAAGGTCAGATTTCAGTGCTATACAAAATGACAAAAACAAGGAGAAAAACACAATATCAGGTCTCGAGACCACCAGGAAGTGCAGAGGACACTGGCGCAGCTGAAATGAAAGAATTATCAGAGACAGAAGCAAAGGAAAAACAGCAGAAATGTATAGAGGAACACAGATCAGAACTAACACCGAAATAAAAAAAGAAATATTTGAATACATAGCATCTGAAGTAATGAATCAAATCCAGAAATAAATTGGTGAAACCCAATGCCCTCCAAGAACAAGTGCAAAGAGCATTATTCTGGCTGAAACATATGAATTAACAGTGTCGAAAGAAAAAAAAAGCATAATAAAGGAACTCAAAGCAGAAATAATTTCTGAAATGAAAAAGAATTCATCAAAATCATAGGATCTGAGGTAGAGAAACAATTCCAGAAATATGCAGAGCAAACCCAATTTGGAAGAAACTCTGCAGTGAAAGAGGTAATAGCTTCCTCTAAAGAAGATGTATTAAAAAAAAATAGAGGAGATCAGAAAAATGACAGATTCCTGGAATGAGCAATACAGAAAAGAAATAGAATGCATGAAGCAGAGTCAAACAGATATAGAAGGAATAAAAATATCAATCACGAGTCTACAAAACAATTTGAGTGAAAGCAAAGACAGAGTTTCAGATCTTGAGGACTCCAGTGCAGCTAGTGAAAAGGTGCAAAAGGATCTTTTAAAAATAACAAGAATGCAGGAAAAAATAGTCCATCACCTACAAGATGACACCAAGATGAACAATGTGAGATTAATTGGCATAAATGAGAATAGAGGAGACAATACATTTGATATAAAAAGAATCTGGAGAGAAGTAATCTCAGAAACCTTCCCAAATGTGAGGAAACATTCCAACATTCAGGTCACTGAAGCATACAGAACACCAAATAACTTCAACCCAAGTAAAAACATACCAAGACATATAATAATCAAGATCCCAGAAATCCAACACAAAAATAATACACTGAAAGCTGCTAGAGATAAGAAGCAAACCACATTCAAACGAAAACCCATCAGAATTATAACTGACTCCTCTACACAAACCATGAAGGCAAGGAGAGGATGGAGCAGAGTTCATCAAGTCCTGTATGAAAACTATTTCCAGCCCAGAGTACTATACCCTGCAAAACTCTCTTTCAAGTTGGATGGAGTAGTGAAATACTTCTATGACAAAGAACAACTAAAGAATTTCATGATGAAAAAGCCAACACTACACAGACTACTGAAGAATGTCCTAGGGAGAGATCACAATGACCAGAACTACATGAATGAGAAAGGATGGAACCCACTAAACAGGACAAACAATTAAATACAGGATACAAAAGAGTAAACAACAGCAGGTAAATATCATGAGAATCATAAGTAAACACATTTCAATTATAACCATCAATGTAAATGGACTCAATTTACCAAATAAGAGAAATAGACTGGCACAATGGATTAGGAAACAAAATCCAACAATATGCTGTATACAAGAAACACACTTAACTCAAAAAGACATTCATACTCTCAAAATCAAGGAATGTAAAACAATACTACATGCCCCAGCACCTCAGAAAAAAGCAGGAATAACAATTCTGTTCTCAGACAGTCTCAAGTTCAAACCAAGAATGATCAAAGGACACAAAGAAGGCCATTATATATTGGTTAGGGGAAAAATTCAAGAGGAAGAGGTAACACTCATAAACATCTCCGCACCAAACACAGGAGCACCCAACTATGTAACATAAATCTTAATGGACATGAAAAATCTAATATCTAAGACCACAATCTTAACAGGACAACTTAACACCACCTTATCTCAAAAAGATAGATCAATGAGACAAAAAGTAGCAAGGAAGTAGCAGAACTGAACCAGAGCTTGGAACGAATGGACCTCATGCACATATACAGAGTGTTCCACCCAACCACAGCTGAATACACACTTTTTTCAGCTGCACACGGATCATTTTCCCAAATAGACCACATAGTAGTCCAGAGGTCATGCTTAAGTATATGCAAGAAAAAAGAAATTATCCCATGGATATTATCTGACCACAGTGCAATGAAACTGGAAATAAATGACAAAATAAATCAGAAAAACCCGCTAAATTAATGGGAATTAAACAACACCCTATTCAGCAATCAATGGGTTACAGAAGAAATTAAACAAGGAATTCAACAATATCTACAATTCTGTGAAAATTCAACCACAATTTACCATAATTTATGAGATGCACTGAAAGCAGTTCTTAGAGTGAAAACCATACCTATGAAATCACACATTAGGAAAATAGAAAGGAAACAAATAAACACCCTAGTGTTGCACCTGCGACATGTAGAAGAAGAGTAAATGAAACCCAGAGCACAAAGACAGGAAGGAATCATAAAGATTAGAGCAGAAATGAATTCAATTGAGATGAAGAAAACAGTTCAAAGAATGCACAAATCAAAAAGTTGGTTCTTTGAAAACCAAATAAAGTTGATCATTCTCTAGCCAATTTCAACAAAATGAGGAAAGAAAACATTCAAATACAAGCAATAAGGAATTAAAGGGGGACATCACCACAGACCTAGTGGAAATTCAGAAGACTATCAAGAGTTCCTTCGAGAATATTTACGTTTTCAGAATAGAAGACACAGAAGAAATGCATAGATTCCTTGAAAGGTACAAATTACCAAAATTGAACCAAGAAGATATGACAACTCTCAATAAGCCAATGACAGCCAATGAGATATGAAACATAATAAAAAGCCTCTTGACAAAGAAAAGTCCAGGTCCTGGATTCACAGTTGTGTTCTACAAAAAATTTATACAAGATATCATCCCTACACTCCTCAAACTCTTCAATGAAATTGAAAAGGAAGCAGTTCTCCCAAAATCATTTCTGGAGGTACTGATTCCAAAACCAGGGAAAGACAAAACCAAAAAAGAGAACTACAGGCCAATCTCCTTCACGAACATAGACAAAAAAATACTCAATGAAATCCTAGCAAATAGAATACAGCAAATTATCAAGAAGATCATATACCATGACTGGGTAAGATTCATCCCTGCGATGCAAGGATGGTTCAATGTTTGAAAATCTATAAATATAATACAGTATACTAATACACTGAAATCTAAAAACCACAAGATCTCAATTGATGTAGAAAAAGCTTTTTGACAGAGTCCAACACTCATTCATGTTCAAAAGCCTACAGACAACTGCAATAGATGGAGTCTACTTCAACTTGATAAAAGCCATCTATGACAACCAAACAGCTATTATAAGTCTAAACAGGGAAAAACTGAAGCCGGGCGTGGTGGCGCAGGCCTGTAATCCCAGCACTTGGGAGGCTGAGGCAGGAGGATTGTTGTGAGTTCGAGACCAGCCTGAGCTACAAAGTGAGCTTAAGGCCAGCCTGAACTGCATAGTGAGACCCTGTCTCAAAAAAGACAAAAAAAAAAAAAAAAAAAAAAAAAAAAAAAAAAAAGAAAGAAAAACTGAAATCTTTTACTCTTAGATCAGGTATAAGACAAGGATGTCCTCTATCACCCCTCCTATTCTATATAGTTTTGGAATCATTTGTAACAGCCATTAGAAAAGAGGGAGAAATAAAAGGAAAAATAGGTAAAGAAGAAGTTAAATTATCACTATTTGTGAATGATATGATAATTTACTTGGAATACACAAAAAATTCCACCAAGAAACTACTAAAACTGATATGGAAATTCAGTAGCATAGCAGGATGCAAAGTCAATACTCAAAAGACAATAACATTCCTCTACACAGATAATAAATACACTGAGAGGAAAACTGTATCAACAATAACTTTAACTACCTTGGAATTCACTTAAGCAAGGAAGTCAAAGATCTTTTCACAGAAAATTACAACACCCTAAGAAAAGAGATTATAGAGGATTTCAGAAAACGGAAAGATATTCCCTGCTCCTGGATAGGAAGAATCAACATCGTGAAGATGGCCATACTTACAAAATTTTGTACAAAAATCAAATCTGTACAAGATTTGATGCAATCTCTATCAAACTGTCACTAACATACCTTCCAGACCTAGAGAAATTCCCAAAATTTATTTGGAACCACAAGAGACCTTGGCAATCCTGGCCAACAAGGACAAGGCAGAACACAATACAATTCCTGACTTGAAATTACACCACAAAGCTACTTGAAATTATACTAAAGGAAACTAAATAGACCTGAGGATCAATGGAATAGATTAGAGGATGATGAGGCATCTACAAACACACTCAGCCACCTGATCTTTGACACAGTGCCAAACACACTTACCGGAAGAAAGTGAGCCTCATTAACAAATGGTGCTGGAAAACCTGGCTTTCTATATGCTGAAAACTAAAACTTGACCCAGCTCTATCATTGTGCACTAAGCTAAAGTCAAAATGGATTAAGTTCTAAACATTGCAACACAAACACTCAATCTCCTGGAAGAGAAAATAGGAGGAACTCTTGAAGATATAGGGATAGGCAAAGTGATCATGAACAAACATGTATTCCCTCGGGAAAAACTTGAAAGAATCAACACTGGGATCACTCTTTTTGCGGAGTTTCTGCACCTCAAAAGAAATTGTCAACAAACTGAAAAGACAACCCACAAATTTTTAAAAAATCCTAAGTAATAAGCAATCAGACAAAGGTTTGCTCTCTAGAATATATCAACAACGAAGGTATATTAGGATCCTCAAATTTAAAGACCCAATCCAGAAATGCACATCTGAGATGAATACACACTTCTCAGGGGACGAAATTAAAGAAGCAAATAAATATATCAAAAAGTGCTCCAAAGCCGGGCGTGGTGGCACATGCTTGTAATCCCAGCACTCGGGAGGCTGAGGCAGGAGGATTATTGTGAGTTCGAGACCAGCCTGAGCTACAAAGTGAGCTTAAAGCCAGCCTGAACTGCATAGCGAGACCCTGTCTCAAAAAGACAAAAAAAAAAAAAAAAAAAAAAAAAAAAAAAAAAAAAAAAACAAAA
>PVKA01028756.1:0-29052 GCA_004027165.1 Ctenomys sociabilis
AAAAAAAAAAAAAAAAAAGAGAGAGAGAAAGAAAGAAAGAAAGAAAGAAAAGAAAAACTGGCGAGTGTCCGGGGAATCACAATACATGCAGCATTGGAAGAGGAAAATCTAGCCAGCTATTCCCAGGGCTACACAGTGTACCCATCCCAGGCTACCACCGTGTGGAGCCCAGGGAAAGGGTAGGCTCTTTCAATGGCTGGCCCACACCCAGACCAGGTCCAGGGCGCTGGCCCCTCTTGTGGCTACCCTGGGCCCAGCACACACAGCCTAACAGTTAGGTCAGCAAATTCCATGCCCCTGCAGGAGGTGGGACTTGGCAATTAAGTTCCAGCAGGAAACCTAAGACATACCCAGGGTCTATTTCCCTCTTCTCCTCCCGTAGGAGGCTCTCTAGCCCTCCTAGAGCATCTCATAGTGAGCAGTAGCCTTTATCCTTTTATAAACTTATGTATTATTTTATTTTTGTTGTTGTTTGAGACAAGATCTTACTATGTATCCCAAGTCAGCCTCAAACACATGCTCCTCCTGCCTCCACTTCCTGAGTGCTAGATGACAGGCGTGGTGCCAGTATACCCAGCTTCTTGCCCCTTTTAAACCATACTGCATGATCCAAGAGTATTTCATCTCACTTTCCTTTATGGGGATAGTATCCTAGAAATAATAGTTTAAAAATATATCATTTCAAACTATATCTACTGGGACAGTCTGATATAGACCTCACCCTGGCCTAGAAACACACTGTAGTAAAGCAAAATTTAGTGCTTCTCCTTATTTACTGCTAATACCTGCATCCTCGCACACCTTGTGTAGCTGAATTGCTGCAAGTTATGAAATGAGGACTTCAAGCGAGGTTATCACTAAATTACTGAGTGACCAAAGCTGAGACCTTTTCCTCTCTGGATCTCAGTTTATTTTCCCATAAAAGGAGAAAATGGGAGTGACGCCAATAGCTATTGTTTATGGTGAATTTATACCAGGCATTGCTATAAGGAAAATATATTTTTTCCTTTTGTGTTGCCAGAGATAGAATCAAGAACTAACACATAAAAGGCAAGCGTTATACTGCAGGACTACATCACTACCACCCCTTATACCTTCTTATTTATTCCCCACAGGGAGCTAACGGTACATCCCCAGTGTTTCACACAAACTAAGAATGTGCTCTAGCACTGAACTGCACTCCCAGCCCCAAGATGCCATAGTTGGGTCCAAAGCCACATACAAGCTGTGTGAATTTACTCAGCTCCTCTTACTCTTTGTACCTCATTTTCCTCATCTATACAATGTGGAGGAAGTAACAGTCCAATATTACAAACCACTAAGTTGCAAGGCCAGGGATATAGCTCAGTGGCATAAGCATGTGTCTGGCAAATTCAAGGTCCTGAGTTTGATTTCCGGTACTCCCCTGCCAAGATGGAACCCATGCTCTGAGAGAGAGAGAGAGAGAGAGAGAGAGAGAGAGAGAGAGTGTGTGTGTGTGTGTGTGTGTGTGTTACTGGGGAGGCAACTCAGGGGCGCTCTGTCACTGAACTATACTCTGATCCTTTATGGGTTTTTTGTTTTTGTTTTTTTTTACTTATTTTGAAACAGGGTTCTGCTAAATTGTCTAGGCTGGCCTCAAACTTGTGATCTCCCTGCCTCAGCCTCCTAAGTAGATGGGATTATAGGTATGAATCAGTACGGCCATCTTGGAGCCCGTTTTTGTTTTGTTCTACTTTGCTTTGCTTTGTTTTGAGACAGGGTCTCACTATGTAGTTGAGGCTGGCTTTGAATTCATTTATGTAGCCCAGGCTTCTCTCAAACTCAAAGTGATCCTCCTGCCTCAGGCTCCCAAGTGCTGGGATTACAGGTGTGTGCTACCATGTCTATGTTTTTAATCAACATGCAACAGCAAGGGCCACAGGCATGACATGTTTCCTTATTTAGTCATCCTACAAGAACTCACAAATCTTCTAATAGGAGCCAGGCAGTTATAACAGCTGAGGGTAAGGCAATGAGTGTTTAGCTCCATTCTCTGCTCTCATGGAGCTAAACACTCTTCCAGCTTTAAATGCTGGAATAAATCAAGAGAAAGGTTTGAGTTTAATAGGGAGGTGTCTAAAAGGAAATGCTCCAGGAACTCCTGGTTGGTCAAGTAAACCTAGGGCCTGGCACAAGGTCCTGCTTGGCTGTGTGACCTTGCCCTTTCTCCTTTCTGATCTTGCAGAAGCCTGGCAGTCTGTGGTGTACTGGAGCCAGCTTATATGGCTTCCTGTATTTCTTTCTAAACTTGTGTGCAATGATGTCGTATTGGTAGCTTAAAATCAGCTATGGTGGGGGAACAACATCACAGAAATCAGTGGCTGCTATGAACCATGGAAAGTTTCCCCTTCCAATGGTCTATTAGATTTTAACCACTGCTGCCAACCTGCCTTAGACAGGTAAGCAGCTAGCTGCACTTCCCAGAGGCGGGGGTGAAAACATTGGGCCCTGACCTTGACAGAATGTTAGCTGCCCTTTTTCTTCCTGCAGTAAGCCTCAATCCTTCTTGTGTGTTCCTTTGTCCAAGTTCAACAGAGCCCAGTTGAGCCTGGAATTCAGAGCAGCTTCAAAATAAATATTATCATTATGGCCTTCTGCGCTCCTCCCAGCCATTACTGTCACTGGCACATGTGGATGGCGAGGTCTCTGTAGGGCTTTTGCCCAAAAGCACAAAGTGCCATGCCCCAGAACATTTGTACTGCTGGCTCCAGAGGCCTCATACCCTTTAGCAATAATCACAGGACCCTCCAAACTTCCAAAGGGAAGAGACTAGAATACAACTTTCTCCTTTTAGTTTTACTTTTTTGGCGGAATCGAGGATTGAACTCAGGCCCTTGCACTTGCCAGGAAAGCAGTCATTCCACTGAGCCATCTCCCCGGCCCCTCAAGAGTATGATTAGAGAGGAGAACCTCGTCTCACTCAGTAATTATTATCAACTGGAAGGAATTTCTTAGAGGAGTCATGATACACTGATGACCACGTGCCTTGCTAAAAGGTGCCATCCACTGGAGTCGTTACACACAAGTTGGATTCATTCTCAACCCCCACATCCACACATGTGCTCACATATGCACACATGTATGTAGAATACTTACTGTGATGGGCATGGGCCTATAATCAGTAGCCCAGAAGCAAGAAAAACAATAAGATGGGGAAAATATCCTAGGTTTCAGTTAATAATTGAAGCTAGCACTATCACTTTACACTGAAAATGTCTATCAGAAAAGAAAAATATTTGAGAGAACACATTCTATGAGCAAACAGAACCATTTTCAACAGCCATTAAGAAAGTAAACCTGCCGGGCGTGGTGGCGCATGCCTGTAATCCCAGCACTCGGGAGGCTGAGGCAGGAGGATTGTTGTGAGTTCGAGACCAGCCTGAGCTACAAAGTGAGCTTAAGGCCAGCCTGAACTGCATAGTGAGACCCTGTCTCAAAAAGACAAAAAAAAGAAAGTAAACCTGACAGTCATACCCAGGCAAACAGGCATAAAAACAGTCTCTGAAAGTTCTGAAAGAGAAAAGATAACCTTGGACAGGCAAGCTAGATATTCATTCTCTGCCAAGTCAGTGACTGGATCCAGTGCTGTGGTCAAGCTGAGGCTGCCGCCTCAGAGCCACCCTCAGCTGCTCATGACCTTGGTCCAAATTACAGGTTCTGTGAGCAATGACATGGTTAACAGCAAGATGCACGAGGTGTGTTTTTGGGGATCAGGGATAGGGAATGAGATGAACCCACCTGGGGCCAGCTGATACAGCCCGTGGCTGCACTGACAAATCTAAGAGGCAAGGCACCGGGGTGGCCATGTGTGACACCTTGGTGGAGGGAAGGTCTCCTTCCTCCTCCCATCTTGGAGAGACTGTCCCAGGAGGCTGAGTGACTCTACTCCAGGGGCAGGTGCTGCTGAAGCAGTGGAAGCTGTACAACATCCAGGTGGAAGCACAGGGCAGGAGTTTACTTTTTCTCTCACTCACTTTGCCTTGAGCTTGGCAGCTTCTTCCTTTGGGCCCCAAGGAAGTCTGTGAGCAAATTCCCTCACACTTCCGCCCTCCAAGGGTCATTATGTCTCACAGGGCTTCCCCCCACCCAAAGCTTTTCTAGTCCGCCCCACTGGCCAGAAGGTGTGCCGGTTAGTCAGTCATTCAACTTCTTATCTTCTCGATTTCAGCAAAGGTCAGACGGAACTCTAGGAGGAATGATTGCCAAGGGAATCTGAGATATCTGGGCTGAAATATTTTGGCAATCAAATATTATGTGAAGTAAGTTGGCCATCAGCCAAAGATTAGATACATTGTTAATTAAAATAGAGATTTGGGAATACTAAAATGGGATGCGATAGCATGTGCCCTCAGTATTGAGAACTCTGATTTGTATTTATCCTCTCCCCTAATAGCACCTAAACATAACCATGATTTAGACTTTCAGCATTTAAAGAGTTAAGAGTCTCAATCTAGACTCTAAAGTCCCTGATGTGCAATACTGTGAAGCACATATTTTTATCTCATAGGTTCTAAAGCTGATACGTGGGAGTGAGTCATTTACCTAGCGAGTGCGCCTAGCTGAGTGTCTGGCATCCATATTTAGAAGTGGCTTTGTTGTCTTCTATTTGTCCTTAGTATGCAGTGATTCTCTTATAAAAAATGACCCAGAAAAAGGGATTAGGGATAGAAAGGAAAAACTGAGTAACTCAAAAAAATGACCTTTGTGACATGATAGAACTTTTGACTACATTAAAGAGTAAGATATTCAGTTCAGATCTACAACTTGAGTGAGTCCCCGCTTGTGCTACCAAAAATAAGAAAAGGCAATTTAGCCTAAGTGTTGAGTGTTCCTGCCAATGTGAAAACTGACTTTATTATGGCACTTAGATAAGCATTAAGGTTCAGAAGGAGGTCGCTGAAAATATGCAGGTAAGCTTTCCTACACTGTGGGGTGAAAATTATATGCTGACTGTGTTTGTAAATTTGGGACTTTTAAGGTCTAAGGAGAGATCATTAAAGAATCTTGAGGAACTATGGTCTTGCATGTCAGGCTGGTGTTTAACAGTTTCCAAAAGCCTTCATGTTCTCAAGAGGCACTGCTGGCAGCAGTTAAGGAGTAGTGAGAGGGACCAGAGGTTAGCTGAGCAAAGGCTCTCCTTGTGCTTTGCTACTTTTCCCCTACTGCCTCCCTGTGCTTCTGCATCTCCATGAATTCTCTGAAGGCACGGACACTGCTTGCTGTGTTTGTGTGAGAGAGCAAAGACTGAAAAAGCTCATGTAAGACACAGTTGGAGAAGTAGAAGGAATAGCTCCTGGAGGGTTAACTCAGTCATTTCATTTTGTTTCATTAACATTCGGGAGTGCTTTTTGTGCTGTTATGAGCAAATGGAGGTACAAAGATGTGGCTCCCACAATGGTGATTAAAGGTCTAGGCAGAGATGCAGATAAAAGGGAATTAAAGACCTTTGTACACAGCTGTGTGATCCCTGCACTCTAGTGCAAATGGTAACCAAGTGCGGTGAAGCTGTGGAGGGAACCAACAGGCCCAACTGTCCCTGATGCACAGACATCTTTCCTTCCTCACCCACCACCTCTCTCCCTTTTGGGCCTTGGCTCCTGTCTTTTGTAGTCAAAATAAACCTGACAGTTGCAACTAAGCCAGACAATTCCCCCACCAGGGCCAGGGAGATAGCTCAATGGCTTAAGTGCCTACTTGCAAGTGCAAGGTCCTGAGTTCGATCCCTGGTACCAAAGGAAAAAAAAAAAAAAACCAATCCTCCCCTCAAGGTTTCCAGAGGGTCTCATACAGCTCCATTTCCTCCAGTGTATGTCTCCCGAGTCTGGTCGGACCAGGGAATAAAGTAATTACAGTTGGCTGCTTTCAAAAATACACAGAAGGGTAAAAGAATATGAGGGAGGAGAGCCAGGCATAGTGGCACAGGTTATAATCTCAGCATTTTGAGAGGCTGAGGCAGAAGGATCACAAGTTCAAGCCCAACCTGGGCAATTTACGTCTTTTGTGAAATCCTATCTCAAGAGAAAAGTAAAAAGTGACTGGAATGTATCTGAATGAGAAAGCCCTGGGTTTAATCCCCAGTGTTCTATAAAAGGGGACCGGGAGAGACTGTTACATTCTGATCAGAGCAGCACACTTTTTAACATAATCACCTGCAAAGCTACATCCAGCCATCAAGGATCCAAGGGTCCATATTCTGTAATAGAATTTCCTGCTATGGAAATACTCACCCACACACAGAATGTTGAAGCAAAAGCCTTGGCTCACTGACTTATTCACCAGCTGGTCAGGCAAGCTGTCAAACCCTACATGTCCAGCCAGGGGAACAGTTCGGCAACCTTCACCCTAAGGCGGGAAGGGAAGGAGGGGAAACAATGAAAATATGCTTAAGTGCAATCTGGATGTGGATTCTCCATGCAACCTCCACCCTCACCCAGGCCCGGTATGTCACCACCTCCCTCAGTCGCTCCCCACTTCAAAGCAAAATGGCCCTGAGCTTGGAAATCCCGGCTTCTTCTAGATGCAGTTTTAGACAGCAATACAGAGGAGATGCATCATGGGTGGGAGTGCAGGGTCCAAGGAGGAGCTTGCTCACACCCCACACTCCCAAACTTGGGCTAGATTTCAACTTGGCCACTTCTCAGGGACTCTGTGTCCTTTCCTATCTATCATATAAGATAATGTGATCCAGCTTAGAGGCGACTTGGAGACTCAAGTGTGTTAACATATGTAATGAGCTTAATATATGCTTAGGTGTTGAGTAAATATTCCTAAAAAGCAATTAATCCTCTCTCTAGGACAGTTTGGTGATCTACAAAGGCCATGCAACATGAAGGTTAAGAGGACAGGCTTTGAAATCCAATGTGTCACTGGGTATAGTGACACACATCTGTAATCCCAGCACTTGGGAGGCCGAGGCAGGAGGATCACCTTAGTTTGAGTCCCACCTCTGCCAACTTCTGGCTGTGTAATCCTTGACAAGTTACTTAGCTTTTCAAAGTTTCCCCATCCTAAAAACAGGAACTAGTAGCTAGTGGGCAGATCATATAGGACAACACATCTCACACACTTACCATGGCATCTAGCAATGAACTAACCATTCAATCGACAGTAGCTGTGACACTATCCTGAGACTTGTCACGGCACAGCACACTTGTGGCTCCCTGTGACTAAACAGTTGATTCTGGCTTCCCTTGGTTCCTTAGATTCCCCAGGAGTCAGCCAAGATACTCCTGTCCCTGGAAAGCAGAGGGCCCTTGCTTTGCCTGTAAGACCCAGAGCTTCGTAGAGCTAATGGTTTAAAAAAAAACAGGGAGAGCCACAAACTAGGGCAGGCTTCCAAGAAGCCAGGGGGAGGTAAAAAATGGTGAGCACACACTCCAGAAATGTGCCAACTGCCAATGGTCATGGCAAAAGGGAGCAGAAGCAAGAGGAGAAAGGAAGAGAAGGGGACTGGAGATGGCTGAGCTCCATGAGCATGGACTGTGGAAGGGGTCAGAATTTCTGTTGGGTGGGCCTTCACCACGTTTCCCACAAGAAGAAAGATGCAAAGAGCATCCAAAAGGGCATGGTTAGCGCCAGCAGCCACGCCAGCATACCAGGCTGCACCAGCAGGCAGCTCTGGCCCCAGCTGGACCTGCTGGTACACTGGGTCCAGAGGAAGTGGGTCACACTTTCACACAAAAGAGACCAGCCACCATGCTGGAGGAGCCTCTCAGCCACCGACATCATCAGGAGTGGCCCCCACACAGCCGCTTCATCCCACTCCAGATCCCATTCCCACTGATGTCAGTGGATCCCCCAAGAACCAGTGCCGGTGACTGCCATCTGGCAGGTTCCGTACCTCACACATACCACCCCACACACTCCCAGGGAAGCATTCTCGACAGACGACCATATGCCACCATTCAGTCAGGTGGGCGTGCTCTGAAGACAGCTGTGTCTCATGCAGAAGCCACTTCACTCAGGGCTTTGTTCTACATTCACATCTTCCAAGTCCCCTTCCTTCTTCCCCCTGCTTCTTCTTTTTCCACTGAAGGAAACAGTAAAGTGCCCACTGCTGGCTCCTCCGCTCTTGTCCTCCCTGTGGGGGGAAATGACTTGAGAGGCCATGTGCTTGCCTTATGGAGCCTCCTACCTAGCAGGCCTCAGAAACTGGGAGACTCTGAGTTGAGGTTTCCTGAAACATATTTTATCACCTCTGGCTGCCTCTTCCTGTCTCCAAATTCAGCAGCATGGTATTTCAAGTGCTGCAAAGGTTCTGGCCTAATGCCAAAAGGAGAGCAAAGGAATCCTAAAACTAAGATGGCCAAGGGCAGTGAGAAGAGCCTCAACCTTGTTCTTGAAGATTTACTTCACTGTCAAATTACTGAACACCTCCTATATGCTCACCATTTTCTCCCACCAAGCGCTGTGCTGTAAAGAGTCCTGAAAAGCAAAAGGAGTATGGGCCCCATTTCCCAGGCCAGTGATAGTGAACCTTTTAGAGACCGAGTGCCAAACTGCAACCCAAAACCCACGTATTTATCATAAAGTGCTACTGTGCAATCGAACCGGAATATTGAGATTTTAGTTTAGAAAAAAAAAATAACAGTTATCTGATGTGTGGCTGCTGAGACAACTTGGCTCATCTGCTGACAGAGAGGGCTGTGCATGCTGCTGTGGCACGCATGTCATCATTTTGCTACCAATGCCCTAAGCTTGGAGGATTTGAGTGTTTTGGGCAACAAGGGCTATGGTACAAACAATGAGCTTTACTGTTATTTTGAGACAGGGTCTCCCAGAAGGGCCAAACTTTTAGTTCTCCTGCCTCAGCCTCCCAAGTGCTGGGATACAGGTGTGTACTACATCAGGCACAGATAAGTGTTTTGAAAGCTCATTCTAGCTGCAGAGTGCTCAACTGACTGGAGAATCAAGAACCTAGAGGCAGGAAGACATAGGAAGAGATGGCTCGAGTCCTGTTAAACTGGCAGAATGACACCCAAAGAACGATGCTGTATGCTGGCTGAAGTGAACTGATTGGATTTGAGACTCGAAAGCAAGGAACTGGGGCTGTAGCACTCACTGGGTACTGCGTGTGCTTAGCATGCATGAAGCCTTGAGAACTGAAATTGAAAAAAAAAAAACAGAAAAAAAAACAGTGAAGAACTGTCTTAAACAAAGGATGAAACCAAAAGTGACTGGCCAGAGGGAGAGAGAGAGCAATCAAAGCTAACTGTAAGGTCTAAACCAGGGCCTTGATTGATAGCATCCATGGGTGGAAAGAGGCCAGGAAAGACAGCTTAGTTAGGGATATCAGAAGCGTGTGTTATCAAATAAGCCATTAGTAAAAACATTATGTTTATCAGCTTTTATGTTTTATAAAAGTAATCAATGTTCATTGCCAAAATTTTAGAACATGTAGAAATTATACAGAAGAAAGTAAAAATCACTCATAGTATCTTCCTTCAGACATAATCTCTTAATATTTATATGTATTTCCCTCCTGTCTGTACCTTTTCTTTTTTGATACTGGGTATTAAACCCAGGGCCTTTGCACTGAGCTACATCTGCAGCTCTATTTTTATTCTTCATTTTAGGAAAAGGCTTCATTCAGTCGCTAAATTGCCCAGATGGGACTCCAACCTGCAGTCTTCCTGCCTAAGCCTCTTAGAGTGCTGGAGTTACAGGTGCATGGCCCCATGCCCAGCTGAGGCCATAACTTCTTCTAACAAAGTAGCAATGTTCCTGCACATTCTTCCTTATAACCTGACTTATTAACCTCATAATATCGTTTAGATGTTTTTCTGAGTAATAAGGCATGCTTCTTAGAAGTTTTTTGATATTGGGGGTTGAACCCAGGCCTATGTACTGAACTACATCCCCAATCCTTTTTAAAATTTTTATCTTTGAGACAGGGTCTTACTAAGTTGATAAACTGCCTAAGCTGGGCCCATAGGCATCATTTTTAATGGCTATATAACATTCCAGCGCAGAAATATGCCCAGGTTTCTTAATCTACCTTTTCTTAATCCATCCATACTGCTGGACATTCAATGTGTCTCCAAGTTGTCAGCATAATAAACAACAGCCACTTTTCTTACATATGTCTCTTACGTACTTCCTTGCATACATCTTTGATTATTTCTGAGTATTAAAGCCTACTTGATCAGACAGTAGCATATGCCGAGACATCATTTTAACAGAGGATAATACAAATGCATGTTTAACAGAGAATGTGAAAGCGTGTATATCCACACACACTGCTTTTTTAGCCATTATAAACTGAATCACAGAAAATGACATGGGGGTAGTGCTGGGGAAATGGCTCAGTGGAATAAGTGCTTCCCTGGCAAGCACAAGGGCCTGAGTTCAATCCCTGGTTCCACCAAAAAAGAAAAAGAAAATGGCATCGGGCTGTTTAATTTGCATTTTACCAGTGAGGGTGAACATTTTTTCATTGTTCAGCCATATATGTGTATTGTATGTCACCTTGAGCTGCAGGTGATGCTACATTCAGGGCTTGACCTGTGATGCCCAAAAGGGCACAGTTAACAAAATTATAGATCATACATCCCCCACAGTATTGCAGCCTGATCCTAGGATCTACTCTGTGAAGCTCATATATCCTGTACAAAGACATCTTTACAGCATTGTCTACGTACCGAAAAACTGGAAAAATCATAAAAGCTTGATAATTAAAAAAAACTAACTAAATTATGATGCAAACATATTCTGGAACATTCTGCAGCCATTAACAGGACTGTGGTAGTTCTAGAAGTATTAAAGTGAATATCTCCAAGGTATATTATAAGGTAGAAAACAGGAGGCATAGAACAATTAGAACAAGAGTCCATATATGCACAAAAGCCTAAGTATATTTGGACATAAATATATGATCATACATGGACTGACTACCTCAGAGAAGGGGAATGGAAGTAGGGACCCACTCAGGGATAGTCAGTGTGATTTTGTAGCATTTTATTCTTTTATCGCATGAATGTATTCGTGCACTACCTTTATAATTTTAAAATATTTTAGATTAGCCCCAGGACAGGGCAGCTGACAAGAGGAGCAGGAGTCCAACCTCTCCCTTCCTCCATTGCCCAGGGCAGCACAGAGGCTGAGAGAAGTCAGAGATCCCCTGGCATGAGTCAGAGCCCAGAGACGTGTGGGAACACCAGCACCACAGTAGGACCCTCGCGAAGGTGCACAGGATGGACAGGCCAGAATACAAGTGTGGAAATAGCACATGCAACAGTAACAGTACAAGCAAACAGGCAGTAAATTAGGAGAACCAATGTTGTGCTTGGGGACAAAGACATGAGGAATAGAGGTGGGCAGGTGGGGCCGCCCCCTTCAATTTTCCTTTTTCTTCTTTTATTTATCTTTTTCTTTTCTACATGACTGGAGAGAACTCCAGTCACAGAAAACTAATTCCATCCTCCAAATCCAGAGATGATATTCAGACCCAAACCCAGCAAAAATCCACCTGCAGTCTTGGCCAGAGTACATATTTCTGGGATTTGACTGAGACCCACCACAGAACTATAGACACTAGAGGAATTTAACTACTTCCATTTTTCCCTGTCTGATTGGTTTCCCTCTGGGTATTCAGCTAGATTAGTATTTTGTTTTGTTTTTCACTTTGTTGGTTTGTCTTTGTTGTTTGTTTCTTTCTTTGTTTTCCCATTCTTTTCTTGTTTGCTCTCTGTTGGGTTTTGTCCAGTTTCGCTTTACCTTTTTGAATGTTGCTTATTCAGTGTATGAGCATATTTTTGTTTGCTGCTTTTTTTTCTTTTCTTTATTTTCCTTTTCCTTTTCTTCCTTCTTTTTCTCATTTATGATTTAGATCTCTAACCTCTCTTTCCATTTTATTCTACTTACCCTCTTCTTTTTTGTCAGCTATCTTGCTTGACTGTATGACACTTTCATGGGAGTAAACACTGTCTCTTCTCATGCTGGCTCACTTCAAAACTCCTAGGCCTTCTCGTCCAAACCTTCTATTCTGTGTCCTACAATTACTCAAAACCTGAACGACCATCTGGTGTCCTCTATCCTTCCTCCTACTATATTTAACCTCATTCATCTCTCCAGCCTACCCCACCCTCTTGCACTCAGCTCAGTGGTCTAAGCACCTGCTTAGGCAAGCACAGGGACCAGGATTCGATCTCCAGCACCACATGCCACACCGGCCTCTCCTCCAGGCACAGTGAGCCAGCCACTGAGACCCAGCATGGAGGCACACATCTATAATCCGAACACTGGAGAGACTGAAAACAGGAGGATCATTATGAGTGTGAGCTGCGTAGTGAGATCCTGTACCAAATAGATAAAAAATAATAATTTTTTAAAAGTTCCTGACATAAGCTGGGCGTAGTGGCACAGGCCTGTAATCCCAGCAGTTGGGAGGCCGAGGCAGGAGATTTGTTGTGAGTTCAAGACCAGCCTGAGCTACAAAGTGAGCTTAAGGCCAGCCTGAACTGCATAGTGAGACCCTGTCTCAAAAAGACAAAAATAAATAAATAAATAAATAAAGTTCTTGATATAGGTGGTTTGCTGGTTAACTCAGTTGTTTAAGCACCTTCTGGGGCAAACCCAGTCAGGTACAAGGGACTGCAGTTTGATACCCAGCTCCCCATGCCTCACCAAACCTGCCATTAAGGCAGCCTGAGCTAGCCAAAAATAAATAAATAAATAGTTTTTGATATAAATTAGATTATACTATATTTCTGTAGACCTTTCTCCTTTGGCTATAGATACTAGGCTAATAGTTACCACAGTTTGTCAGTAGCAAGGCTATATTTGAGTCTATTGTTATTGCTAGCTGAACCACTTTAACAGGGATTTCATACATTTTATAACCAGCGGTTCACCCCTGTATAACAACACTACAATTGTAAGGGATCACAACCATTATCATAGTCCAGTACCAAAGGATTGGGCCCTAAGTCAAATCACAACTCCTCAGTGTTAACAACATATTGGGAAGGTAGGTTCTTGGAATAGACATAAAGACCAAGAACCACATACATCTAGCAGACAAGTAGCAGACACCTCCTAAGAAATCCTCAACACCAGTGATAAAGCTATCTAATAAAAGAAATCTATAAGCAAAGAGATAGAGGAAATTGGAAGCCAACAAATAGAACTCCTTGAAGTACAGCAACACCCTGGGAGGTAGCTCAGTAGCATAAGTGCCTGCCTGGTAAGTGCAAACTCTTGAGTTCAATCCCTAGTACCTCAACCCCCCAAAAAAGTAAAGTGAAATATAACAACAGAAGTGGAAAAACAAATGGAAGAGGCCATTGAAACAATAATCCCTAAAGAACAAAAAAATTACAATCAAAATGAAAGACATTAAAGCAGTCACAGAAAAACAAATACAGGAACTCAGGAAACTGATGGAAAACATGAATGCCAAACATAGAACAGAAATGGAATCAATGAAATAGATCCAAACAGAGATGCAGAAGATCAAAAACTCCATTGAAAGTATATGCAGCAGACTGAAAGAAGACAAGGATAGAATATCACATCTGTAACACAGGAACAGGACTAGTAACCAGGACAAAAAAAATCTTAAAAATCTCAGGGGCAGGCCAAATAGCTCAGCAGATTTAAGAGCCTGCAAGCAGGAGCAGGGGCCGGTTCAATACCCTGGCCTGCTGTTCTGGCCCCACCCCTGGGGCGCGCTGAGAAAGCAGTTGAGACTGGGTTTGATGGCACACACCTGCAATCCCAGCTCTTGGGAGGCTGTAAACAGGCTGAACACTACGAGGCTGATCTAGCAGTGAGACCCTGATCACCCTGTAGACCCCTCCCTAAAATACAAAAGAAAAAAAATTCAAGAGACCTTAAAAAGAACAATCCAATAGCTACAGTATGAAACAAAAAAGAGCAACATAATATTGACTGGAATCAATGAGAAAACTGAAGACAGGGCAAAAACCATTTAAACCTCTTCATAAAAATAATGACAGAAAACTTCCAAACATGGATAATTTTACATGCAAATAAAGAAAGCACATAGAACTCCAAGCAGCCATGACAAAAATAAATACACACCAAGACATATAATAGCCAAGATTCCAGAAAATCAGTACAAGAACAAAGTATTAAAAGCAACTAGAAAAAAGAAACATATCACCTATAAAATAAAGCCCATCAGAATCACAGCAGACTTCTCAACACAAAGTCTCAATTCAAGGAGGGCTTGGAGTAAGGTATTTCATGCCCTAAAGGAAAATAATTTTCAATCCAGACTGATGTACTCCACAAAACGATCTTTCAAAATTGATGGAGAAATAAGACACTTCCATGAGAATTGAAGAATTTATGATCAAACCAGCTCTGAAGAATGCTCTGAAAAACAGAAAGAGATAACAAAGACCACAGGTACATAAATACCAATAGAAAGAGGCTTCCAGGTAGGGCAAAAAAAAAAAAAAAAAAAAAAACAGAGAATGAACAACAGGAAAACAACATGTAGTAGAATAGAAAAGCCAATACATATCAGTTATACCCTTCAAAGTAGAGGGCTGGGGAGATGGCTCAGTGGAATAAGCACTTCCCTGGCAAGCGCAAGAGCCTGAGTTCAATCCCCAGTTCTGCAAAAAAAATAAAATAATAATAATAATAATAATAATAATAATGAATAACCTTCAAAGTAAATGGTCTCAAATCAGTAACAAAAAAAAATTTAAAAAAGCAGACTGGCAGTATAGATCAAGAAGCAAGATCCAACAATATCCTGCATTCAAGAAACACATTTAGAGGCTAGGGACTTGGCTCAGTGGTAGAATGCACCAGAAACAAAAAATAAACCTCCCCTAATAAGCACATTTAAATAAAAAACAAATCCATAGACTAAAATTCAAAAGATGGAAAGTAATTCTCCATGTCACAATAATCCAGAAAAACGCAGGGGTAGCTATTATAGTTGTAGGTAAAGCAAACTTTAAGCTAAAACTAATAAATTTTTAAAAAAGACAAAGATGGTCACTACATACTTGTTAAGGGAAAACTCCAAGAAGAGATAACAATCATAAATATTTATGCATCAAACACAGGTTCACCCAACTACATAAAACAAATATTAACAGACACGAAGAACCAAATAAATACATAATTGTAGTGAGCGGACCTTAATACACCACTCAAGTAGATTAAGTACACCAAAAATAAATGAATATCAGAACTAAATCAAGCCTGTAAACAAAAGGACTTGGTAGATGTCTACAGAGTGTTCCATCTTAAAACATTAGAATATACATTTTTCTCAGCTGCACATGGGACATTCTCCAACATAGACCACATATTAGACAACAAAATGTGTTTAAGTAAATGTGGAGAGGTTAAAATCATCACATACATACTATCTAACCAAAGTACAATGAAAATAGAAATCAACAACACAGTAAATCACAAAAACTATATTAACACAAGGAAATTAAACAATACTCTTCAGAACAATCATTGGGTAACAGAGCAATTAAAGACAAAATTAAAGATTGCACAATTAAATTATAATGCCAGTACAACACATCAAAATTTAAGGGACACAGTGAAGCCAGTCCTATGAGGGAAATTTATAGGATGGACTTGCATATCAGGAAAACAGAAGAAGTTCAAATAAACAACCTAATGTTGAACCTCAAATATCTAAACCACTAGCCAACCTCAACAAAGAGAGGAAACACAAAACACAAATTCAATTAGTAATGAATTGGAGGAAATCACAACAGATCCCCCAGAAATCCAGGAGACCACCAATAATTACAATAAGAACCTATATTCTAATAAGATGGAAAATACAAAAGAAATGGATAGATTGTTAGACACAGTGAAAGTGCCAAAACTAAATAAAAAAGATATAAAAATTCTAAATAATCGGAAATCAGTCAATGAAATTGAAGATGTAATTAAAAATTTACCTATAAAGAAAAGTCCTAGCCCTGACAGATTCACTATTGAACTCTACAAGACATTTAGAGAGGAACTAATGCCACTAATACTAAAACTGAACCAAGAAGATACAACAACTCTCAATAAGCCAATAACAGCCAATGAAATACCAAACATAATAAAAAGCCTACTGACAAAGAAAAGTCCAGGTCCTGATGGATTCACAGCTGAATTCTACAAGAAATTTATAGAAGATATAATCCCCACACTCCACAAACTCTTCAATGAAATTGAAAAGGAAGCAGTCCTCCCAAAATCATTTCTGGAGGCAAGTATTACACTGATTCCAAAACCAGGGAAAGACACAACCGAAAAAGAAAACTATAGGTCAATCTCCCTCATGAACATAGATACAAAAGTCCCCAATAAGATCCCGGTAAACTAAATGTAGCAAATCATCAAGAAGATTATACATCATGATCAAGTAGGATTCACCCCAGAAATATAGGGATGGATCAAAATACACAAATCAATAAAAGTAATACATCATATTAACAGAGCCAAAGACAAAAAATTACATGATGATCTGCAGAAAAATCCTGCAGAAAATTAGAATAGATGGTCTTTACCTCAATCTTGTCAAAACCATCTATGAAAATCAACAGCTAACATCATATTTATATGATCAAAAACTGAAAGCTTTCACTCTAAAATCAGGAACAAGACAAAGATCTCCAATATCATCACTTGTATTCACTATAGTTCTGGAAACATTAGACAGAGCAATGAGACAAAAGGAAAAATAATAGGAAAGGAAGAAATTAAATTATCATTATTTACAGATGACATGATACTGTACATAGAATGCCCAAAGAATTCCACCAAAAAACTTGCAGATGTAGTAATATAAATTCAGCACTGTAGCCAGATTCAAAGTCAACACTCAAAAATCAATAGCATTCCTGAACACAAACAACACACAGAGAGAAAAATTAGGGAAAGTATACCCTTCACAACAGAATCTAAAACATGAAATACTTAGGAATCAATCTAATAAAGGGTATAAAATATCTTTACAGTGAAAATTATAGTACCCTTAAAAGGGAATTGAAAAATATATTAGAAAATGAAAAGATATCCCATGGAAATGTAGGAAGAACCAACGTAAGTGAAAAAGGCTATACTCCCAAAACTGCTACACAGACTTAATGCAATCTCAATCAAAATAATATTAGAATACCTCACAGATCTAGAGAAAACATTCCTGAAATTCATTTGAAACTTGAAAAGACCTAGAATAGCGAAAGAAATTCTGGGCAGCAAAGGCAGGTTAGGGGGACATCAAAGTCTAGATAAAATTATACTACAAAACTACAGTGATAAAATCAGCATGGTACTGGGGAGAAAAACCACAGGCCTGAGGATGAGTGGAACAGTGCACAAGATGCAGATGCAACTCCAAAAATCCTTGGCCACAATAAAAACAAAAAAAACAAAACAAAACAAAAAATACTTGGCCAATTGTGGGTTATTATTATTATTATTATTGTATTTTAGGGAAGGGTCTATAGGGTGTTCAAGGTCTCACTACTAGGCTGAACTCACAGTGATCTGCCTGTTTACAGCTTTCCAAGTGCCGGGGTTACAGGCGAGTGCCAACATGCAGTCTCAAATGTCATCTCAGCATGCCCCAGGGGTGGGGCCAGCATGGCAGTTCGGGAGATAAAACCCCTGGCCCCTGATCCTGTTTGCAGGAGCTTTTTTTTTTGTGGAACCAGAGATTGAACTCAGGCCCTTGCACTTTCCAGGGAAGCGCTTATTCTTCTGAGCCATCTCCCTAGCCCCTTGCAGCACTTTAATCCACTGAGCTATTTGGCCATAATTGTGTTTGCCAAAGGAGCCAAACCATTTCTCTGGAAGAAAAATAGCCTCTTTAGTAAATGGTACTGGAAAAACTGGCTCCCAATGTGCCAAAGGCTAAAACTAGACCTATGTTTTTTACCATGCACTTAAGTCAAAATTGATCAAAGATTTACATACTAAATTAGAAACACTAAAGTTTCTGGGAGAGAAAATAGGTAGAAATCTTGAAGAATTGATGTAGTCAGACTTCATGAACAAAACCCAGACTTCAAGAAAAATACTACAATCAACATATGGGAATCTTACCTTATTAAAAAACTTTTACACAAAAAGGAAATCATCATCAGAGTGAAGAGACAACCCAGAGTGGGAAAAAATGATACCCTATTGTCCCTCAGACAAAGGACCTCTATCAAGAACATATAAAGAATTGAAAAAAAGACCCCTCCCAAAGTTAAAGACCCCATCAAAAAATGTACATTGAGATAAATACACACTTCTCAGATGAATAAATGTGAAGGGAAAATAAATACATGAAAACTCCTAAATATTATTGATCATTGTGAGATGCAAATTTTAAAAATCTTAGATTCCATCTCACCCGAGAAAAAATGGCTTTCATCCAAATATTGACCAGGGCCAGCCAAATAGCTCAGTGGATTAAAGCACCTGCAAGCAGGCTCGGAGGCCAGGGTTTGATCCCCGGACCTGCCCTGCCAGCCCTGCCACTGGGGTGCGCTGAGATTCCAATTGACAGTCAGAGTGCTGGCGCACCTGTAATCCCAGCTCTTGAGAGGATGTAAACAGGGGGATCACTATGAGTCCAATTAGTAGTGAGACCCTGAACTCCCTGTAGACCTTCCCTAAAATACAGAAAACAAAACAAAAAATTGGCCAAATATATTTTTTTAATCTCTTTAGGGCTGGCGAGCTATCTCAGCAGACTAAGCCCTTGCTTAAGCAAGCACAGGGACCAGGCTTTCTTTCTTTTTTGTTTTTTTAGGGGAACCAGGGATTGAATTTAGGCCTTAGAGCTTGCCAGGGAAGCGCATATTCCACTGAACCATCTCCCCGGCCCTTTTTTTCCTTTCTTTTTTTTTTTTTTTTTAAGGACCAGGCTTTGATCCCTGATAACATATACCGACCGTGCTGGCCCTGCACTCCTGCGCCTCCGCCGGTGCAGTGAGCTGTTGACCGAGTTTGGGTGTGGTGGTGCAAGACTGTAATCCCAGGGCTGGGACCAAATAGATAAATTTTAAAAAGTGACCAATAACAAATGCTGGTGGGGATATGGAGAAAAAGGAACCCTTCTGCACTGTTGACAGGAGTGTAGACTGGTGCAACTACCTATGGAAATCAGTATGGGGTTTCCTTTAAAAGCTAGGATTAGGGGCCAGGGAGATGGTTCAATGGAGTAAGTGCTTCCCTAGCAAGCACAAGGGCCTGAGTTCAATATCTGGTTCCGCAAAAAAAAAAAAAAAAAAAAAGCTAGGATTACAGGTCCCATTTGACTCAGCTTTCCCTTTGGGATATTTTTTCAGAACAATTAAAAACATTATACTACAGCAATATATGTGTGCCCATGTTTATAGCAGCACAGTTTGTCATAGCTAAATCTTAGAAACACCCAAATGACTATTAACTGAGGAATGGATTTTTAAAAATGTGTTTTTTATGTAATGGAGTACTATCTGGCCATAAAGGATGAACTGGAGAATTTTATAGGTAAATGGATGCAACTTGAGATCACACTCTAAGTGAAATAAATCAGACCCATATTGTCTCACTAAAGTGAGAAATTGAACAAGTAAATAAGATGCAAATTGTACAATAGATATTGTGAATTGCAAAGAAGCTATTCAAAAGAAAAGACAAACTGTGATGGGGAAAGGGGAAAGGAAAGAAGGGAAAAAGAAAAATATTTATACATAAGGTAGCTAAGATACCTATACAGCTAGTTTCTTTTAATTCATTGAAAAGAAAGGCTTATGCTAATATTGTTTGGACAAGGTATTGGTCCTAGATCATGTACTCTGAGTTACTACTGTGAATATACAATGCATTAATTATTTCAAATCTCCTAATAATCTGTTTTGAAATTTTGTTTTATTGTTTTTTTTCTCCTTAAAATAAAAAAAAAAAAACAACGTAAGAAAGAAGAGCTCTTGCTCTCCAGGTTTTACAGCAGGGGTAATTAGAATGCAGACAGTCTAAGAGCTAAAAGGAAGGCAAAGTGAAACAGTGCTCCTGAGAACTGGAGAGCCCCCTCTCACGTCCCCAATTACATTTCCTGTTTTCTCATCTACAGTCACCTGTGGTTTTGAAATACGTTATACCACATTTCATATCTCACAGGCAGACACACGGGTCTCGTTGTTCTTTCACCTCCTCCCCTGAGGACGCACCGATTTCATTTTTTAATTGAATAGTCTTAAGGTTCGTATTAAGAAGAACAAGTTATGGTGCCTCCACATGTGCATCTTTCTCCCACTGCTGTTGTTCTGAAAAGAGAGTTCCCAGAAGCACCCAAGTAGGCAACTGCTGTCCCCTGCTGCCCCTGTCCCTCTTTCAATATCTGTGGTAGAGTAAGCAGGAAGGCTTTGAGGCCTCTGGGAACTGAGGGTCCATCTGTATCAATAGAGAATTTCCTGCCTCCTTTTATAGCCAGGGTGACTATCGGTAGTAGCTGTCATCTTTGTAAAACATTTGGAACCCATTACCTAAGGCTTGGCTTTTCCTCAACTGTCTCCTCTGACCCTCTGCATCCAAATACTCACACAGGAGAGAGGCGCCAGAAGTGGAATTCTCTTCCACAGCCTCATCAGTCATTTGGTGGTAAGTTCAATCTTCACACATTTCCTTTCCCCGTGCCTATCCTTGGCCCTGAATGTTGACCTCTGAGATATCATGCAAATCTCCAAGATATTCCAAATCGATACATCAGTTAATTACTATAAGATGGAATACTAAGTAGCTGATCAAGCTATCTTCTGTGACTATCTAACACCATGAGGAAATGTTCCCTAAGTACTGTTAGGCAAAGCAAAGCAAAACAAAAGACTGCAGGATAATCCCACAGATGGAGGAATGCCTGAGACAGTTTTCTATCTTTCAGATAGAAAACTTATAAATGATGTTTTTTCTGTGTTTTCCCAGTTTTCTACAATAGGTATGTTTTTATCTTAGGATCTAGAAGAAAATTACCTGCTGCATTTTAGACACAATATCCTGTTATATGGCCTATGTTGCTCATTGCTTAGCCTACAGAATAGCAGCAACCACAGACATGTGCCACTGTGCCTGACTTAGATGTTTTGTTTGGTTTTAAGATTCTATGATGATACTTTCCTGGGCAGGAAAGTGACTCAGATATTTTTAGGAAAATCTTCAGCTACAACCAAAAAGTGCTTTACACATACAACCAGAAAATTTGTTTAAGCAGAGCTTTTAGTTTCCAGGACGCTTTACTGTATGTCAGACATTTATTTTACCAATGATACAATAAACTCAATTATTCTCCTTATTATAATTTATTGTTACATATAATTATACAGTATAATTTATGAAGATTCATGTAAACCAGGAACTAAAAATATATCCCGAGATGTGTAGTAAGAAGTCCTGATAAAATGACTGGGTGGCTTATGATAGCCCCATCTGCTGCATCCAGTGTGGTCCTAAGAACCACAAAAGAGAGCCAGGTGTGGTTGGCACAGGCCTGTTATCCCAGCATTCGAGAGGCCGAGGCAGGAGGGTTGTTGTGCGTTCAAGACCAGCCTGAGCTACAAAGTGAGCTCGAGGCCAGCCTGAACTGCATAGTGAGACCCTGTCTCAAAAAGACAAAAAAAAAAAAAAGAACCACAAAAGCACCAGTAAGTTCCCATAAGTTTAAAAAGAGTAAAACCTCCAATGCGCCCAACACATCAAATACCAGGATTTCCCTTGTGCTGAAGTAAGCCAAGCTAAGAGGAAACAGTGTAGCTATAATTCCCTGTACTGGGAGAGGGGGATGTCAGGGGCATCCTGAGGAGAAACAAAGCCTGCAACTAAAGCTAGCAGTGTCCCTAAGGGGAATCAGAAACGCCCTTCAGTGGAGGAGCAGCTCAGGGGGCCCCAGGAAGCACAAGGGAGACCAACCCTACTAAACAGGGGGAAGGCCCATTTTTGGCAAAGTTAATAGATGAAACTGATTTAAATACACAAGATAAATTCCAAAGTGGCTTTTCATTCTATAAAAGGATCCACAGCAGGATTCCATTAAATAGCCAGCTCTCCTAGCATATTTTAAAGTGGGATTCAATAGACCAACATTCAACTGTCATGTACCTTTATAGGAAGACAACAGCTATATATACCTACACAGACAGACAATATCCAAAGGGTTATTTCTATTCCACTTAGGGTGACCCTGCTGAGCTAAAAGCATAGGCTCGCCTTCTCCACAACTCTCTCCCCACCCAGCTCAAGGAAGGAGTCAAAGCAGGGAAGGGGTGGAGTTCAAATCGGCCACCTCATTAGGAAGCAGAAGCAGGCAAAGACCTAACAAAATTAGACCAGAGAACAAGGAAACACAAGAACTGTATAGTGGAAACGCCCTAAAAGATCACTTAATTCAGCCCACTCTCATTACAAAAGGGGAAATGGAGACACAGAAAGAGGAAGTGACTAGCTCTGATGATAGAGTGGTGCTAGGATCCAGGACAGTCAGGCAGATTGTCACTCTCTAATGGAAAAACTGACTTAAGTTGCAGGTGCATTTCTTTATGCTGGTAATAATCCGAAAACAGGCGGCTTATGGCTTGATGTTTATTGAGAATGAGAAAGGTCAAGGAACATGACCCAGAGTCTATAAGCTCACCAAGATGGCTCTGGTCAACAGAAGGAAACTGAGGTAGGTGATGCCACGGAAAGCCTGACTCCTCTTCCCACTGTCTCCTAGCTCTTTTCTCTCTTCGAACTCTTACCTCTACCTCAGCCTGGCCAGCTGCCCAACATTACCCAAGAGTCCCAAGGCTAACAAGCCTAGTCACTCAACAAGCCATTGTCTAGGTAAAATATCTCTACCTCAGGCCAGGGGTGACCCCTGCTCAGCTCTGGTCAACTTTTCCACAAAAGCCAGACAGACTCCTTTCAAGTCAGGATGTTTCTGATTTTTCTAAGTGTGCTTAGCTATTGTTACCTCCAATCTACTAAAAAAAAAAACAAAGAAAAGAAAAGGTTTACCCATAGGCCTCTGGGTGAATGCCCAACTGCCCTCTAGGGAACCTGAATTTGCCTCTGCCTCCATCTGTTCTCATTTAATGGGGATGTGAAAAAACCCAGTTCCTGCCTCCACTTCAGTGTTCAGAACTGGGGGCCTCTCCAGTGGAAGGAAACCAAACACCACCTCTCACCTTGTCAAGGCTGTGAAAGTGGAGTTCTGCTCCTGTTACCCTAGGGCTTACGCTAGGGGTTAGAGAGAGCCCTGGCAAGGGAAACCGGAACCCTCTGAGGCCTGTCCCTGAGAAAGCCTGCAAATCTTTTCCTGGTCAAAGGGCTGACCCAACTCCAGGGCTAGCTGCAAGTGTCCCACTTAATTCAGCAGATGGATTTCTCTAATGAGAAGACACTGGAGAAGAGGATAACACTGCTTCTCACTCTCCTGAGCATGTGGCCTCCTTCCTTTGCGCAGGCAGCCTGAAAAACCCACGATTTCAAATCCCAGCAGCAGAAGCCTCCTCCTGCCAAATCGAGAAGGAAGGGTCTGTGTTTCTAATTTATTCTGCCCCCCCTCCCGTTGTTACTTAAAATATTCCATCATTGCATGGCTGGTGGCTCCAAGATTTTTATTTAAAGCAATATGGAGAGAAAAAAAGAAAACCCACACAACCCGTGACTGTGCTATCTTGGATTTAAGATGAGAATCTTTTCAACATCAGAGTCTCCAAACTATCCAAGTATACTCTTCACTGACCCTGGTGAGGATGCTGGAGGATGCAGTGAGAAGAAGAGGCAGAATTTTACTTTCTCAGAAGCATTTTGAAAAGGCCAGCATTTTTTGAAAAGGAAATCTGAGTCATGTGGTAGGTGTTTCATCAGCCAGCAATTTACACTCTGGATTAACTCACTTGGTCTCCTGCATGAAGGGAACAATAGGTGTCTATGGCCAGGCTGTGTACACCTATAATCCCAGCACTCAGGAGGCTGAGGCAGAAGAGTGGCAAACAGAAACCCAGCCTGGGCAACTTCATGAGACCTGTCTCAAAAAAAAAAAAAAAAAAAAAAGCAAAAACTTGTCCATGAAGTTACAGAGAAAAATGAAATCACAGTATTTTAAGATAGTGAAAGGAAACATGTTACATATGCCCATGGTCTCACGCCTTTTCCTTTTTTTATTTTAAGGAAGGGTCTACAGGCTGTTCAGGGTCTCACTACTACCTTGGACTCAGTGATCCGCCTGTTTACAGCCTCCCAAGAGCTGAGATTACAGGCATGTGCCACCACTCCCAGTGTCAATTGCCATCTCAGCGCACCCCAGGGGCTGGGCTGCCACAGCAGATCCAGGGATCAAACTCCCGGCTCCTGTGCCTGCTTGCAGGCACTTTAATCCCCTGAGCTACTAGGCTGGCCCTTTCATGCCTTTTCTTTCCTCTTTCTTTTCATCTATCTTAAATGTGATTGTAACATACATGCAACTATAAAAGGTCTTCCTAACATTGTACTAACATTAAGCCATGTCTCCAATAACCTAGAAACCCAAGCAAGTTCAGAAATCAGACCTATTTCATTTTAGAATACCATTTCCACAGGACTCAGCTTCCTAGTTAGTTTTGCACAGCCAATACAATGCATTTGTTTCCTTACAGCACACCAAGGAAGGAAGCATGCTGGGTTATAAAGCCTGCAATGCATAGAAAATTTAAAGGAGAGACTCCACAAAGTAAATACTATGCATATGACTGCAGATTGAAATCTCATTTTACTACACAGACACAGCACTCTGCTGTGATACAGCTTTATAATAAACACGCCACTGACACACTTTTCCAGGATTCAGAACATGAAGAGGAAACAGGGCTTATTGCTGCCTCTCATCTGGAAGAGGATGGAGTCCTTGCATGCCCTAGCCATCATGATATCCCCAGAACTTGGCACAAGGCCTGCCAGAATCTGTGCCCAATAAATAAATGTTAAATACATGAATGAAAATAGCAGTGGGGGAATTAACAAATGAAATGTTCCCAACCCAGTGGCAGAAGCAAGATCTTACCCATCTTCACACCTACCCATTTCCTATTTGAAACCCTCAGGAAGCCTTTCCTGTCACCTACTGCCTCTGTCCACTGCCAGATTAGGTTCCCTTGTCATAGATTCTCATGGCAAGCAGGAACTCCGTGTGTTGCACACAGCACAATAATAATGACATGAGGATTTGTGTCTACTTATGGCACTAATTTGCACACTCCCTGAGGGAAGGGGCCTTGTGAATTTGGGAGGCATTGTGATGCTCCTCCAACTTTTCCTTTTGAAAAATCTCAAACAGAGAAAAGTTGGAAGATAGTATCATGACTGTTCAGATGCTCTCAACTCAGAGTCAACAATTTTAAATATCTGGAGCCATGTAAACTTCTTCAGTGCTATATCTCCAAGAGAGCTACAGCTTGTACTGGGGCTTTGTTTTCCTTGCCTGGAGTATAAAATAATACCATTAGTAGGGTCAGCTGAGAAGGACACTTGAAGGGGAATCAAAAGAAGACCAGGCTATAGCAGCAATCTTCCCTTCCAGAGCATGCAATTGCTATGAAATAGATGCCCCAAGTCAACCCCAGCTAACTTTGTAGGACAAAGCTAGATCCTGTAAGTGTTTTCATTTGGGATAATGACCATTACCTGAATGGCCTCTGGAGAAGCCAACATTGTACCCTCTGTGGGACTGGATCAAGCCAGACTCAACCAGACTGCTTTTTCTGAGGGCCAGTACTTACAGTATGACTCTAAAACACAATAGTGAAAGGAACAATTCAGTGTATGACATAGCAGATGTGGCTTTTAGATCCTGCCCTGAGCCTTGCAAGGGTACCTGGGATGACTCATGTAACCTTTAGACTACATATTAATAGCAAGCCAAGCCACTTCAGAGGCAGTAAGGGGGGTTAGGGCACCCCAGTGATCTTTGGTAGTTTTCTAATTATTTTACAGTGTCCACAATTTGTTGTTCCAACTAGACCAGAAGCTTAAAAGCCATGAAGCAAGTCTACTGTTATTTTTTGTACAGTTCATCTTCTGGTTTATATCTAGATGTCTGCTCAAAGCCTCATGCAGTCATAGGTGGGGCTTTTTAGAGGTAGCTGAATCTAGACTGTGTGATGCTGAGGTTAAGGATACTGGAATTGACTAATGATGTAATGGTAGGATTAAAGGTGCCCCACCCTGGGTGTGAGTGCTACCCATATTTTTTCTTTTACTTTTCTTTTCTTTTTTTTTTTTTTTTTCTGGTACTAGGGATTAAACTCAGGACTCTGCACTTGCCAGACAGGTACTAATTCTACTGAGCTATCTCATTGGCAGTCCTACCCATCTTAATAAATTAGCCTGGATAACCTGAATAAAACATAAGGAACAGAAAGAGGGCTGCTGTTATCACTTGCTGCTTGCTACTTAGTGGCCTTCCTGCCTTCTGTCTGCTATGAATTATTTCTCCACTAATATTCCTCTGCTAAATCATCCTGCCTTGGAGCCAGCTGGTTATAAACACAAACTGTGATATTTGGTCTGAGCAATGAAAAAAACTAAGACAGTAGACAAGGACTAGCCATAATGCTGGGCACATCTGTCAAACAAATAAATATAAAGAAATACTCAGGCACATGGTGGTTAAACAGGGCTGTCATAGAGAATCTTTTGTGTTCATTCAAATGGGAGGGAAATGAATTATGCCCACAAGAACTGAACTTCCAAGTTGCACTCACACCCAAATATAGGCTGTACCAGATGACTTTTAGGCCTGTATACTCACGAAGGATATTTAGACATAGCAACTCTTAAGTGCCTCTCGCACACATGCACACACAGACACACACACTGGAGTGCTACTTGCATGACACCATGTCTTAGAGATAATTCAAAAGTACTCCTGTGGCTGGGGATACAACTCAGTGGCACAAGGTCCTGCCTGGCAAGCACAAAGTCCTGAGTTTGAGTCTCAATACCAAAAAAATAAAAGACTCCTAACAAGCCATACTTAGGCTTACTCACAAGTTTCCTCCCAAACCATAGATGCATGTTCCTTGTAAGAAATCAGCAGCAACCAGCTACTCAAGGTTTCTTGAGTTAATTCCATCTTCTCCTAGTGACTTACAACTTTTTTCAGACAAAAAAAGAGAACAACAGAGAGACAAATGACACATAAATAAGAGCTTCACTGGCTTGGAGGGAGGGAGGCATGCAGAATGACGTCAATTTCCCAGAAACCCATTTATCACCATAACAAGGTCTCAAGTGCTTGGGCTGCTCTTTCAGCTTCAGAATCTGGTACACAATTATGTTTTTCAGTGTACAGTATGGCAAGGCAAGACAGAGCCTACTAGAGCCAAGCAAAGGAAGCCAAGTGGACTTAAATCAGCCCCTATCCCCCATCTTCAGAACAAAAGGGATCTCTGGATTGTTTCAATTTTGCCTAAGGATAAACAATCTTCCGGAATGTTCCCCTAGACAACATCTGTCCTGCAATCCTTATCTAGGCAATGGAAACTGAGGCTGTAAGGACAGGTTGATGCAAATTCGTTATCTGATGAGAAAATTCATTGGTGTCATTTTTGGGCAAAAGAGATACAGACTGACTTCTCCACTAAACTATGCCATCTCTAAAATGCAGGTAACAAGGAGCAGAAGCATTCTGGGAAGCGCTCAAAACACTAAAACAGTGCTGGGGAGATGGCTCAGTGGAATAAGCACTTGCCTGGCAAGCATAGGGGCCTGGGTTCAATCCCCGGTTCTACCAAAAAAAAAAAAAAAAAGTCAAAACACTAAAACAATAGATACCACAGTGCTGATCTTAGGGATGAAGAGAATTCTCTCATATTGCATCATCACAGGACCCTGGCTTCTACCTACAACCTGTCCTTCCACACTGAACTGGGGTATGCAGGTGGTGTGGAAGGTTCCAAAGAAAGGATCCTGACCTTCAAGACCTGGACAGGAGACAGAACAAACCCATTCATCCTACAGAGAAAATACTGTCACACTCTAAATTCAGATTTTGAAAATAAATCAATTTCAATTACACCAATTGCCTACAGGCTTTTGTTTGCACCAAAATTGTACTGGATGAACTATTTCTCTAAACAAGCTACAAGGTTTAACTTATTTTTCATTGCTCAGAGATTTTCATGAGGCAGCATTTGGTGTCACTGGATTTAACCTACCCCTACCTCACTTCTCTGTATCAACTTAGGGTGTTGGTGGGTGTCTTGAACCCCCAGATTCCCATGGATAAATAGAAAAGCTAGATTGTTTCCCTCAAATGGAATCATGTCTTTGCAACTAAACTTCTGGCCTGTGAAAACAAACAGGGAACCTCTGGTTACTTCCATATGATTTCTCTGCACACGCAAGGCTGGAAAACTTCAGCTTTTTAAATGAATATTTTTTTCCGGAGTTAGTCGCCAAAAAAAAGAGGACACTGCTTCTGCAAGTCTCACTTTTATTTTCCTGAGTCCCCATAAAAAGCCAGCTCCACAAGTTCTGGCACACAAGCCCACTTATACTGAACGCACAGTTGAGACAGATCCCCAGAGGTCCACTCTGAAACGAAGCCAACCACCTATAGACGAAGCCTGCCCCATACACAGACGCACAAATGGGACCCAGAGGCACACAACATAATCAGATACAGAGGCATTCAATTGCACCCATATACACCATAGAGGTGAACCCACTCTTCAAGGGTCACAGACAACCGGGGTGCCACCGCCGCCTACCAAGGGAAGGCATGAGGGCGCACGCGTGCACATATACGCGCGCACACTGATAGACACACAGACGCAGTCACATATGTAATGCATATGGAGAAACCCTACTCCAGCCAGTCACCTCCCCGCGCCCCCCTCACACTCTCTACCTTCAGCCCCAGGCTAAGCCTAGCCCTACGTCCCTCTTCTAGCTTTAGCTGGAGTCCCAGTCCGCAGCTGTGCTCAGGGCCCAGGCAAGGCAAGGGGGCCAGGAGCTGAAGGGGGGGTGGTCCGTGGTTTGTGCAGCCATTCATTCGGCAACGCCCCAGCGGCGGAGCGGCAGCTGCAGCGAGGGAGG
>PVKA01028757.1:0-28990 GCA_004027165.1 Ctenomys sociabilis
AAAAAAAAAAAAAAAAAAAAAAAAAAAAAAAAAAAAAAAAAAAAAAAAAAAAAAAAAAAAAAAAAAAAAAAAAAAAAAAAAAAAAAAAAAAAAAAAAAAAAAAAAAAAAAAAAAAGAAATATGATGGATTCCCTGAATGAGAAATACAGGAAAGAAATAGATCACATGAAAATAGATCACATGAACTAGAGTCAAAATCTCAATCACAAATCTACAAAACAATATGAGTGAAAGTTAAGACAGAGTTTCAGATCTTGAAGTGCTGGTGCAGCTAGTGAAAAGGTGAGAAAGGAACTCTTAAAAACAATGAAGACACAGGAAAAAATAATCCATCAAATGCAAGAAGATGCCAAGATGAACAATATGAGACTAATAGGCATTAAGGACAAAGATGGAGTCAATACTAGTGATATAAAAGGAATATGGGAAGAAGTAATAGCAGAAAATTTCCCAAATATGAGGAAACAATCTAACATTCATGTTGCTGAAGCATACAGAATGCCAAATTACTTCAACCCAACTGAAAACCACACTGAGACGTGTAATTTTCAAGACCCCAGAAATCCAATACAAGAATAATATGCTAAAAACCGCTAGAGAAAAGAAGCAGATCACATCCAAAGTAAAACCCATCAGAATTACAGCAGACTTCTTGTCAAAAATCAAGGAGGCAAGGAGAGCATGGAGCAGTGTACTTCAAGTCCTCTATGAAAACAAATTCTAGCCCAGACTACTATACCCTGCAAAACTCTCTTTCAAGTTTGTTGGAGAAGTGAAATACTTCCATGACAAAGAACAACTAAAGAATTTCAAGATGACAAAGCCAACCCTACACAGACTACTGAAAGGTGTTCTAGAGAGGGACCAAAATGATCAGAACTCCATGAACAGGAGCAGAAGGAACCCACTAAATAGGGAAAAAATTAAACACATAAAAAGACTAAACAATAGAGGTAAATAACATGTCAATCATAAGATAACACATCTCAATTAGAACCATCAATGTAAATGGATTCAATTCACCTATTAAGAGAAATAGGCACAGTGGATTAGGAAACAAAATCCAACAATATGCTGTATACAAGAAACACACTTAACTCAAAAGGACATTCATAGGCTCAAAGTCAAATGATGGAAAACAATACTACATTCCCCAGTACCTTAGAAAAAAAGCAGGAGTAGCAATTCTGTTCTCAGACAGTCTCAAAATCAAACCAAGAACAATCAAATGAAATAAAGAAGGCCAGACCCGCCAAACCCATGAGACCGGTCTGAGACAACGGGCCGACTCCAGGGGCCTCCTGGATCCTGCCCTAAGCCCTCCAAGTGAGTGGGAATTTGCACCACTCACCAGGCTTCCCAGATCGGTGAGTATGTGGTGAGTCTGAGGGAGAGCCTTTGGCTTCTTCACAGGCACGCTACCCGGATCACCGCCCCCAAGCCCTCCAAGCCAGTGACTGGCCTGAAACCTCAGGGTCCACTCTTCAGCAACTCACTGGATTCCCTGCCCTAAAGCCCACTGAGTAAGTAGGAATTTCTCCGACTCCCTGGGCATCAAAGTTCAGTGAGTGTAGAGCTCCAGGCCCACCACACCAGAGAAACATTTCCCACAGATTCTTGGTTCCACCCCAAGGCCCGAGACCCAGCGCACTTTGGGCTGTGTGAGAGGGTTCCAGGGCTGCCGCTCCAGAGAGATGTTTCCCAGCCTTCTGTGGTTCTAGCTCATAGCCCTGGACCTAGCAGAGGTTGGATGATCCAGCACAGCCTTCCCAGTGAATAAGAAGATCCATTATCCTTTGGGGAGCCCAGCAGACCCACCAAAGTCCAGGCCTGCCCACCTAGGCAGCAAACTGCCTGAGACAAGAGTGCCGACTCCAGCAAATTTCCAGACCCCCACCCCAAAGCCAGATAAGATAGTGGGAATTTTCATTCCTTGCTCTGCATTCCAGATCGGTTCATTCTTGCCTAACCAGGGAAGCAGCAGAGGGGAACCACAGGAGCTGCAGCAAAAAGTAACTAAACACAACAGCTAGATACAGGACAGGCATAACTGGATAATCTCAAACTTAAGAGACTGCCACCAGAATCTGATTACAAGCTAAGGTTATAGCTGCAAAAAAGCTCTACACCGAAGGTCAGAGGTCAGTGCTATACAAAATGACAAGGACAAGGAGAAAAATGCAATCTCAGCCCTCGAGTCCACCAGAAGTGCAGAGGACACAAACTAAGATGAAATGAATGAACTAACACATACAGCAGCAAAGGAACAACAGCAGAAAGGTATAGAGGAAATCAGAGTAGAAGTAATTCCTCAAATTAAAAAAGAAATATTGAGTACATAGTATCTGAAATAAAGAATTAAATCCAGAAACAGGCTGGAAAAACAATGCTCACCCAGAAAAAGTGCAGAGAGCACTATTCCAGCTGAAATGTATGAACTAACAGCATCTGAAGCAAAGAAACAACAGCAGAAAGTCATGAGGAACTCAAACAATAATAATTTCTGAAATCAAAAAGCAATTCTTTTAAAAAAAAGAATTCTTTGAAATCATAGCATCTGAAATACAGAAACAAGTCCAGAAATATACAGAGAAAACCCAACTTTCAAGAAACACTGCAGAAAAAGAATTAATAACTACCTCTAAAGAAAACATGCATAAAAATTTGAGATCGGAAATATGATGGATTCCTTGAATGAGCAATACAGAAAAGAAATAGAATGCATGAAACAGAGTCAAAGAGATATAGAACAACTAAAAAATATCAATCACGAGTCTTCAAAACTGTTTGAGTGAAAGAAAAGACTCAGTTTTAAATCTTGAAGATGCTGGTGCAGCTAGTGAAAAGGAGAGAAAGGATCTCTTAAAAACAACGAGAATGCAGGAAAAAATAGTCCATCACCTGCAAGATGACACTAGGATGCACAATGTGAGAATAATTGGTATCAACAAGAATGAAGGAGTCAATACAAATGACATAAAAAGAATTTGGGGAGAAGTAATTGCAGAAAACTTCCCAAATATGAGGAAACAATCCAGCATTCAGGTAACTGAAGCATACAGAACACCAAATAACTTCAACCCAGGGTAATAACACACAGAGACATATAATAGTCAAGATTCCAGAAATCCAACACAAAAATAATATACTCAAAGCTGCTAGAGAGAAGAAGACTATCACATTCAAAGGAAAACCCATCAGAATTACAGCCGACTTCTCTACACAAATGATTAAGGCAAGGCGAGCATGGAGCAGAGTTCTTCAAGTCCAGCATGAAAACAAATTCCAGCCCAGATTATTATACTCTGCAAAACTCTCTTTCAAGTTTGATGGAGAAGTGAAATACTTCCATTACAAAGAAAAGCTAAAGAATTTCATAATGACAAAGCCATCCCTAGACAGGCTGCTGAAAGATGATCTACAGAGAGAACACAGTAACCAGAACTCCATGAAAGAGAACAAAAGGAACACACTAAACAGGACAGAAAATTAAACACAGGATACAGAGGAGTAAACAAGTAAATATCATGACAAACATAAGTTAATACATTTCAATAATAACCATTAATGTAAATTGACTCAATTCACGTATTAAGAGAAGTAGACTGGCACAGTGGATTAGGAAACAAAATCCAACAATATGCTGTGTACAGAAACACACTTAACTCAAAAGGACATTCATAGGCTCAAAGTCAAAGGGTGGCAAACAATACTACATGCCTCAGCACCTCAGAAAAAAGCAGGAGTAGCAATTCTGTTCTCAGACAGTCTCAACTTCAAACCAAGAATGATCAAATGACACAAAGAATGCCAGTATATATTGGTCAGGGGAAATATTCAAGAGCAAGAGATAACACTCATAAATATCTATGCACCAAACACAGGAGCATCCAACTATGTAAGACGAATCTTAATGGAGATGAAAAACCTAATATCTAAGTACACAATCTTAACAGGAGACCTTAACACTCCCTTATCTCAGAAAGATAGATCAACTAGACAAAAAATTAGCAAAGAAGTAGCAGAACTGAACCAGAGCTTGGAACAAATGGACCTGGTGGACATATATAGAGAGTTCCACCGAAAGATAGCTGAATTCCCATTTTTTCAGCTGCACATGGGTCATTTTACAAAATAGACCACATGCTAGTCCAGAGGTCATGTGTAACTATATGCAAGAAAACAGAAATTATCCCATGCATATTAACTGACCACAGTGCAATGAAACTGGAAATTAATGACAAAAGAAACCAGGAAATCCCACTATATTCATGGAAACTAAACAACACAGTGCTCAGCAAGCAATGGGTCACAGAAGAAATTAAACAAGAAATTCAATATCTACAATTCAATGAAAATTCAAGCAAAACTTACCGGAATTTATGGGATGCGATGAAAGCAGTTCTTAGAGGGAAAATCGTAGCTATGAACTCACACTTTAGGAAAACAGAACAGGAAAAAATTAGCACCCTAATGTTGCACCTCAAACAACTAGAAAAAAGAAGAGCAAATGAAACCCAGAACGCAAAGACGGTAAGAATCATAAAGATTAGAGCAGAAATTAATTCAATTGAGATGAAGAAAACAGTTTAAAGAATCCACAAATCAAAAAGTTGGTTCTTTGGAAGACCAAATAAAGTTGACAAGCATCCAGCCAACCTCACCAAAAAGAGGAAAGAAAACTTCAAGTACATGCAGTAAGGAATGAAAAGGGTGACATTGCCACAGACCCAGCTGAAATTCAGATTACCAGTAGTTACTTCGAGAATCTTTATGCTCACAGAATAGAAGACACGGATGAAATGCACAGATTCCTTGAAAGGTACAAATCACCAAAACTGAACCAAGAAGATATAATAACTCTCAATAAGCCAATAACAGCCAACAAAATACGAGAAGTAATAAAAAGCCTACTGACAAAGAAAAGTCAGAGTCCTGATGTATTCATGGCTGAATTCCACAAGAAATTTATAGAAGATATAATCCCTACACTCTTCAAACACTTCAGTGAAATTGAAAAGGAAGCAGTCCTCCACAAATCATTTCTCGAGGCAAGTATTATACTGATTCCAAAACCAGGGAAAGACAAAACCAAAAAGCATAACTACAGGCCAATCTCTCTCATGAAAATAAAGGCAAAAATACTCAATAAGGTCCTACTAAATAGAATGCAACAAATCATCAAGAAGATCATACACCATGACCACGTAGGATTTATCCCAGGGATGCATGAATGGATCAGTACTCAAAAATCTATAAATGTGATACCTTATATTAATAGGCTGAAATCTAAAAACCACATGATCATCTCAATTGATGCAGAGAAAGCTTTTTACAAAGTCCAACACTGATTCATGTTCAAAGTTCTATAGAAAATTGGAATAGATGGACACTACCTTAATTTGGTAAAAGCCATCTATGACAACCTAAAAGCTCATGTAATCCTAAATCGAGAAAAACCTGAAATCTTTTACTCTTAAATCAGGTACAAGACAAGGATGTCCTCTATCACCCCTCCTATTCAATATAATTTTGGAATCATTAGCAACAGCCATTAGAAAAGAGGGAGAAATAAAGGGAATAAGAATAGGTAAAGAAGTTAAATTATCACTATTTGCAGATGACATGATACTTTACTTGGAAAATCCCAACAATTCCACCAAGAAACTACAAGAACTGATACGGAAATTCAGTAGCATAGCCGGGTACAAAGTCAATACTCAAGTCAATAGCATTCCTCTACATATATAACAAGAACACTGATAGGGACACAATAGAAACAATGCCTTATACAATAGTACCACAGAAAATGCAACACCTTGGAATTCAATGAAACAAGGAAGTCAAAGATCTTTTCACAGAAAATTACAACACCCTAAGAAAAGAGATTATAGAGGATTCAGAAAATGGAAAGATATTCCATGCTCCTGGATAGGAAGAACCAACATCTTGAAAATGGCCATACTCCCAAAATTGCTGTACAGATTTAACGCAGTCCCTCTCAAAGTTTCACCAACATACCTCGAAGACCTAGAGAAATAGTTCCCAAATTTTATTTGGAACTACAAATGACCTAAAATAGCAAAGGCAACCTTGGCTAATAAAGACAAGGCAGGAAGCATCACAATTCCTGACTTGAAATTATACTATAAAGCTACTGTGGTAAAATCAACATAGTATTGGCAAAAGATAAACCTGAGGATCAATGGAATAGATCAGAAGGTACAGAAGTATCTATGAACACACTCAGCCATCTGATGTTGACAAAGGGGCCAAACATACTCACTAGAAGAAAGAGAGCCTCTTTAGCAAATGATGCTGGAAAACTTGGCTTTCCACATGCCAAAAACTAAAACTTGACCCAGCTCTATCACCATGCACTAAGGTAAAGTCAAAATGGATTAAAGATCTAAACATTAAAACAGAAACACTCAATCTCCTGGAAGAGAAAGTAGGAGGAACTCTTGAAGACATAGGGGTAGGTAAAGTGTTCATGAACAAACATATATTTGCATGGGAAACACTTGAAAGAATGAACAACTGGGATCAACTCTTCTTGAGGAGCTTCTGCACATCAAAAGAAATTGTCAACAGAGTGAAAAGACAACCCACAAATTTTTAAAAATCCTAATTAATAAGCAACCAGACCAAGCTCTGTTTTCTAGAATATATCAAGAACTAAGATATAACAGGGCCCTCAAATTTAAAGACCCAATTCAGAAATGGGCATCTGAGATGAATGCACACTTCTCAGAGAATGAAATTAAAGAAGCAAATAAATATATGAAAAAATGCTCCACATCGCTAGCCATTTGTCAAATGCAAATAACAACACTGAGATACTATTTCATTCCAGAAAGAATGGCTATCATAAGGAAAGCAACCAATAACAAATGCTGGAGAAGTTGTGGGGAAAAGGCAACACTTCTGCACTGCTGGTGGGAATGTAGACCGGTACAACCATCGTGGAGGTCAGTGTGGAGACTCCTCAAAAGAGTAGGACTGGAAATCCCATTAAGCTTGCTATCCTCCTGCTGGTAATTTTCCCAGAGGAACTAAAAACATTATATCATGGTGACATATGTGTACATATGTTTATAGCAGCACAATTTATGATAGCAAAATCTTGGAAACAACCAAGATGTGCATCATATGAGGAATGGTTGAAAAAGATATAGTATTTCTTTATAATGGAGCATTACTCAACTATTAAGAATGATAAGGTTTAAGCATTTATACTGAAGTGGATGCCGCTTGAACATATAGTCATATGTGAAATAAACCAGACACACATGTTTAAATAGCAGATAGTGTCCCTAGTATAAGAAGTAAAAAGAAGAAATACAAATACAAGAACAACTAAAAACAATTGAGTCAGATAAGCCAAAGTGAATGGCATATGCTGTAGGTTCCTAATCAGCTTCTCTTCTGGATAGTTAACAACCTAAGTTAACAGATCAAAATTGGAGAAATAGAAGAGCCGCAAGCCAGCCAACATTATAGCCCTAGACTTTCAATATCACCGAGCACTCAGGACATAGGACTACTGCAACATCACGAAACTCAGTTGAGCCCCAAATTTTCTGAACAAGGAGATTATGGAGCCACAGTGGAAAGAGACTGAAGTTCTATAGTGTGCCTGGCGAGTGTCACATGGAGAGAAAACTTTGAGGCTCTCACAGAGAGCAAACTGGTCAAGCATTGGCTGTGACTCATCCACATGGATGACACAGACAAAGGATCTACAGAATAAGGTAGAGGATTAGAAGGTAAACCCAGAGGGGACTTCACTGACCACATAAGAAATATAAAGTTCATGTGTTGGTATATAAGTCTTGATCTATCTAGGTCTTAACCATCCAGCGGAAAAGTAGGAAAAATGAAATATACATCGTGGGGCCAGAATATTAAGCTGAGCTGTAAATGGCTATGGTCAACAACTTCTTTGAATAACTCACTATTGTTGCAGTATGCTGGACTGTATTGGACTCTAGTGTCGAGTTCAAGCACATAAGTTAGTTGAATGACAATGCAGTGCCCACCTTTGACAGGTGTAGACAGAGGAAGGAGTATAGAAAGAAAAATCATGATGTGTGTGTGTACACACAGTACAGTGGGGACAGATAACACTGTCCTTCTACATAATCCAATGAGAGGCAAGATCTGCACTAATGGTGGTTGGACAGGATATTATGTCGGCTTCCAGTACTACAGTCATCAGCTAGGAAAATAATTATTGAATTTTTGATATAGTTCATGTATAAAAAATAAGATAAGTAAGCAGCTACACTCTTAATTTACTGATAAGAGACATCTGCTAAAATAATATCTGTAAATATAATATCATGTATGCAGCTTGTACGATACCAAAACATGAAAACAGTTTGCGATGTATTAATTTATCAAATCTGTCTTGTTAAGGTGTCTTGAAACTGTCTGATTGATATTTGTACTTCAATAAAATGAAAAATAAATTAAAGAAAAAAAGAAAACAGCCAAGAGCCACATCTAAAGCAAACCACAAAAAAAATTCAGTAGCATATCAGAATACAAAATAAATACTCAAAATCAGTAGCATTTCTCTACACAGGGAAAAACACACTAAGAAACAAATTATAGTAACAATACCTTTTATAATAGCACTGAGGAAAATGAAATACTTTGGAATTTACTTAACCAAAGAAGTCAAAGTTCTATTCAAGGAAATTTACAGAAATCTATGAAAAGAGATCTTAGAGGATTTGAGAAAGTGGAAAGATATTTTCTCCTCCTGTATAGGAAGAGATAACACCATGAAGATGGCCACACCCCCAAAATTGTTATACAGATTTAATGCAGTCCCTATTAAACTGCCAGCAATATACCTCCATGACCTAGAGAAATGATTCCTTAAGTTTATTTGGAACCAGAAAAGACCTAGAATACCAAAGGCAATCCTGGCCAACAAAGACAATGTAGGAGGCATTACAATTCCTGACTTGAAATTATACTATAAAGCTACTGTGAAAAAATAAACATGGTATTGGCAACGAAATAGACATGAGGATCAATGAAATAGAATAGAAGAGGCAGAGGCCTCCATGAATACACTCAGCCACCTGATCTTCAACAAAGGGGTCAAACATGCTTACTAAAAGAAAGATAGCCTCTTTAACAAATGGTGCTGGAGAAACTTGCTCTCTACATGCTGAAAGCTAAAACTTGACCCAGCTCTATCACCATGCACTAAGCTAACATAAAAATGGATTAAAGATGTAAACATTAAAATAGAAACACTAAATATCCTGGAAGAGAAAGTAGGAGAAACTCTTGAAGACATAGTGGTAGGCCAAGAGTTCATGAACAAACATGTAATGACATGAGAAGCATTTGAAAGTATTAGCTACTAGGTCCAGCTATTGCTGAGGAGATTTTGCACTTCAAAAGAAATTATCAAGCAAAGTCAAAAGACAAAGAAACTTTGAAAATATCTTAACTAATATGCAATTATCAAATATCTGCTCTCTAGAATTTATAATGAACTAAAATACATTGGGCCCCTTAAATTTAAAGATCCAGTCCAGAAATGGGCATCCAAGATGAATACACACTTCTCAGAGGACGAAATTAAAGAAACTAATAAATATATGAAAATATGCCCCACATCACTAGTCATCCATGAAATGCAAATTAAAACAACACTGAGCTACCATTTCACCCCAGAAAGAATATATATCATAAACAAATCAACCAACAACAAATGTTGGAGAGGTTTTGGGGAAAATGGAATCCTTCTCAACTCCACTCCGGGTTTGAATGTAGACTGGTGTAACCATTATGAAAATCAGTGTGGAGTCTCCTTAAGAAACTAGGACTTAAAATCCCATTCAAGCCAGCTATACCCATCCTGGGAATCTTCCAGGAGCAATTGAAAACATATCATAGTTATGTATATGTAACTATGTTTATAGCAACACAATTTGTAATAGCCAAATCTTGTAAACAACCAAGATGCCCATCTCTTGAGGAATGATTGCAAAAGATATATTTTTATACAATGCAGTATTACTCATCTATAAAAAATGATAAACTTGAAGCAGTTATATTTAAGTGGATAACAGTCAAAGATATACTCATAAATGAAATAAAGCAGTCCCAGTTATGCAAATATTGTATAGTCTCCCTAGTTTAAGAAAGCAAAAGAAGTACAAATTGAAAGTTACAACTAAAAGGAAAGTGAGAACTTGAGGATTTGACAATGAGGAGAGGTTAACTAATAAACCTGGGAAACAGGACAGGGATAAAGGAATGCATTTGTACGTACAAGATGTTTCCCGAGAAACATCAGCAGGTTTTTGAAAGTAGCAGTTAATTGGTAGGATTCTCAACCCAGCTATCTATATATGCTGACACCTGTGAACCAAGTAATTGCACTGAAGACAGCAATGTGTAATAGAAGAGTCAAGCTTGGAATGCCTGTCATTGTGGTCTGCTAAATACATACTTTTTGTCATGACATTCCAATTATTACCATACTGTCTCATAAGTAAAATTTTTTTAATGGGTAATAAATGAAAAAAAAAGATAAGAAAAAAGTGTTACAGGAATGTCCTGCTACAATGCTGTATATGACTACATTTCTAAATTTCTCTGCAAAAGTATGTGTTTATTCCTATTTTTAAATTTTTTTCTCTCATGTTCTGTAAGGACTTAAAGTTCAATACATCAATACTTTATGGAAAATACCTGTTCCACATTATGCCTTAGATGTTTGATATTTAGACAGATAGTTAAGATAAATCAAACTACTTGTGACTATATGTCACAAGGTAATAATTAGTTTCTCTTCTGGAGGGTTAAGAACCTAAGTTTACAGATCAAAAATTGGAGAAAAGGAAGGGTTGCAAGTTCAGCTAACATTTTGGCTGTAGCCTTTCAAGGTCAGTGAAGACTCAGGACATAAGTGAACCTGTACTGGAACATCATGTAACTTAGTTGTGCCCCAAATTTTACGGTCAAAAAGATTATAGAGCCTCAAAGGAATGCAATTGATGAGGTATAGTGTGCCTAAGGAGAGTCACATGGAGAGAAAACTTTCTCTCAGGCTTTCACAGAGAGCACATTGGACAAGCAACGGCTGTAACTCATCCACATGGCTGACACTGACAAATGATCTACAAACTGTGGAACAGGGTTTCAGGATAAAACCTGAGGGGATTTGATAGGTCTTATCATATACAAAAATTACATTTCTTGTTATATAGGTCTTGCTATCTTGGTCTTAACCATCCAGTAGAAAAACATGAAAAAGAGGTATATAAAGTAAATGATATTAATATGCTGAGCTGTAACATGAGTCAACAACTTCTGTGGATGTACTAATATTGTAGACTGCTGGACCATGTTAGACTGTTTTGCTGAATTCAAACACCTGTAATATTTAAACGCCAATAGAATACCCATCTCTGACAGGAGTAAACAAAAAATGGGATATAAAAGGACCATTTTGAATTTGTATATACACTACAGTTAGAATAGATATGCATCTACTTTTGCTCAATTCTATGAGACAAAAGATTGGTAGTAATAGTGTTTTGACAGGATATCATGTCTGCTTCTTGTTCTTGGATGACCCCTGGGAAGAAAACAATGTAAAATGTATTAATTATTGAAACATATTAATAAGCTTCTAACCTGTCTCACTGATATTTGTCTGTCAATAAAATAAAATAATAAAATAAACAAACTTGCATTTCATGAGTAGCTAGTGATGTGGAGAATCATTTCATGTATTTGTTTGCCTCTTGCGTTTCTTACTCTGAAAAGTGTGTGTTCATCTCCGATGCCTAATTTCTATTGGGCCTTGAAATTCTGGGGCCCTATGCACTTTGTGCTGTATAAATTTTAGAAAGAAGACTCTGTCTAAATGCTTATTAGTTAATATTGTGTCCAAATTAGTGGATTCTCTTTTCATGATCTTCATAATTTCCTTTGAGAAGAGGTTACCAGTTATTAATTCTCTCAAGTATTTCTGTGCAGTGTGCTTACTGTTTGCCTACCCCACGTCTTCAAAATTTCCAGGTACTTACTGTTCTTGGAGATTTAGTATTTCTGTTTTGATGTTTACATATGTAATCCACTTTAGTGCATGGTGATAGACCCTGATCAAGTTTTAGTTTTTGGCATGTATAAAGCCACTTTTTTCCAGAACCATTTGTTAAAGAGGCTTTCTTCCAATAAATATGTTTGGACCCTTTGTCAAGGATAAGACATCTGAGTGTGTTTGTAGTTGTATCTGCCTCTTGTAATCTATTTCTTTGTTCCTCAGGTCTATTTTTTTTTTTTTTTTTTTTTTTTTACAATTCTATTCTCTTATCACAGTGGATTGGTAGTGTAGTTTCAAGTCACAAATTGTAATGCCTTCTGCCTTGCCTTTGTTTCCCAGGAGTGCCTTAGCAATTCTAGGTTTTTCTGGTTCCAAATAAATTTGAGAAATGATTTTTGTAGGTTTGTGATCTATGTTCGAGATATTTTGATATGAATTGAATTATATCTCTATAACAATTTAGGATTATGTCCTATTTCACAATGTTAATTTTTCATATCCAGGATCAGGAATATTGTTCCATTCCTTAAAATTTTATAAGATCTCATTTTTAAGAATGATACAATTTTAATTGAATAGAGTTGTTACTTCTTTAGTTAGATTACTTCCTTAGGATTTCATTTTCTGAGGTGCTATTGTAAAGGGTATTCCTTCTCTAATTTCTCTCTTAGAGTGCTTATTATCTGTGTAGAGGAATGCTGTTGATTTTTGGGTTGTGACTTTGTATCCTGTGATGGTACTGAATTTGTGTAATAATTTTAGTAGCTTCTCGGTAGAGTTTTTGCATTTTAGAAATAGAGCATCTTATGATCTGTAAATAATGATAGTATAACTTCTTCTTTACCTATTCTTATTCTTTTTATTTCTCTCTGTTGTGTAATGAATATACCTAATGATTCCAGAACTATATAGAATATAAGTGGTGATAGAGAACATTCTTTTCTTGTATCTGATTTGAGACTGAAAGATTTCAGTGTTTCCCTATTTAGAATTATGTTGTATTTAGTATTTGGATTGTCATAGATGTCATTTATGAGATTGAAGTAGAGGCAATCTATTGCAATTTTCTGTAGGAATTTGAATATGAATGAGTGTTGGAACTTGTCAAAAGCCTTATCTGTATCAATTGATATTATCACGTGGTTTTTTAACTCTGGCTTTATTGATATAGTATATTACACTTATAGATTTGCGAATGTTGAACCATCCTTGCATCTGTGGGATGAATTCTACCTTGTCATGCTGTATAACCTTGTTGATGATTTGCTGTATACTATTTGCTAGGATTGTATTGAGGATTTTTGCATCTATATTCATGAGGGGTTTTGGCCTGTAGTTCTCTTTTGTGTTGAATCTTCTCTGTTTTTGTTATCAGTATGAAACCTGCCTCCAGAAATGATTTTGGAAGTTTTGCTTCATTTTAAATTTCCTTTAAGATTTGAGGAGTATTGGAATTATGTCTTCTGTAAATTTCTTATACAAATCAGATATGGGCTTTTATTTGTTGGTAAGGTTTTGTTGTTGTTGTTTTCTTTTTTAATATTTTCTATTTTGTTGGTAGATATTGGGTTATTGAGAATTCGTATATCTTCTTGATTCTGTTTTGGGAATTGGTACCTTTCTAAAACTCTATCAGTTTGTTCTGTGTCTTTGATTCTGTGAGAGTAAATATTTTTAAAGTATTCAAGATTTTCTGAATTTCACTGTAGCAGTTTCCCCAGTTTCATTCCTTATTACTTGAATTTGTGGTTTTTTTCCTTTCTTCTTCTTGATGAGGTTAGTTAGGCTCTTATCAATTTTATTTAATCTTTTGAATCACCAACTTTTTTATTCGTTAATTCTATGTATTTTTTCTTTGTCTCAGCTATATTTATTTCTGCCTGAATCTTCATAATTTCCTCCTTTCTTTAGGCTTGGGCCCTGGCTTGCTCTTCTTTTTCTAGATTTGTGAGGTGCATCATCAGGGTATTTATTTGTTCCCATTGTGTTTTCCTAATGTGTGAGTACACAGCTATGAATGTCCCTCTAAGACCTTCTTTCATTGGATCCCACAGATTCCAATAAGTTGTGTTTGAGTTTTTGTTTAATTGTAGATATTGTTTAATTTCTTCTGAAACCAATTGTTTGCTCAATGTGCATTATTGAATTTCCTTGTGTTTATGGTTTTTTTGTTTCTTTTGTCATTTATTTCTAGTTTCATTGCTCTTTGGTCAGATAATATGCATAGGATAATTTCTGTTTTCTTGCATATAATTAAGCATGACCTATGGACTAGCAGGTGGTGTATTTTAGAAAACATCCCATGTGCAGATGCAAAGAATGTCTATTCAGATGTGTTGAGTGGAACATTGTATATGTCTACTAAGTCTATTTCTTGAAAGTTCTGTTTCAGTTCTACTATCTCCTTACCAATTTTTGTCTGTTTGATATATCCTTTATTGTAAAGGGGGCATTAAAATCTCCTGTTATGATTGTGATATTACATATTAAGTTTTTCGTGTCCATTAAGTATTGTCTTATATAGTTGTATGCTATCATGCTTAGTGTGTGCATACTTATGACTGTGACCTCTTCCTCTTGTATTTTTCCCTTAGCCAGTATGTAGTGGCCTACTTTATTTCATTTGATCACTCTTGTTTTGAAGGTCAGATTTTCTGTGAATAGGATTGCCACCCCTGCTTTTTTCTGGGACATGTAGTATCATTTTCCATTCTTTGACTTTCAGCTTATGAATTTCTTTATGAGTGAAGTGTGTTTCTTATATATAGCATGTTGTTGAATTTTGCTTCCTAATCAACTCTACCTGTTATTTTGTTTCATTGTTGAATAGTCTATTTACAATGATGGTTATAACTGAGATATATTGACTTATGTTTGACATGTTGTTTTCTTGATGTTATATACCTATTTTTCTCCTGTTTTTAAATGTTTTCCCGATTTGGTGGGATCTTTCCATGCTCATTCTAGGAGCTTTGGTCTTTTTGGTTCCTCTCCAGAATATCTTTTAATAGTCTCTGTAGGGTTGGCTTTGTCATTATTAAATTCTTTCATTATTCTTTGTCATGGAAATACTTGACTTCTCCATCAAACTTGAAAGTGAATTTTGTAGGTTATAGCACCCTGGGCTGGAATTGGTTTCATTGGAGGACTTGAAGTGGTTTGCTTCATCCTCTTCTTGACTTGCTGGTTTGTGAAGAGAAATCTGCCATTTTTCTGTTGGGGTTTCCTTTAAATGTGATCTGCTTCTTCTTTTAGTGGTTTTTAGTATAATGGTCCTGTGGTGAATTCTAGATCTTGATTATTATATGTCTGGGTGTGTTTTTAATTAGGGTGATATTATTTGGAGTTCTAAATGCTTCAGTTAACTGAATGTCAGATTGTTTCTCCATATTTGGGAAATTTTCCGCTATTACTTCTGCAAATATTCTTTTTATATCATTTGTATTGACACCTTCTTTCTCATTGATGCTTATTGGTCTTAAGGTGTTCATCTTTGAATCGTCATATAGACGTTGAATTATTTTCTTCTGTATCTTAGTTGTTTTTAAGAGATCTTTTCACAGCTTTTCACTAGCTGCAATGGTGTCTTCAAGACCTGAAATTCTCTCTTTACTTTCATTCAAATGGCTTTGTCAGCTTATTATTGAGGTTTTAATTTCCTTAATATCTCTTTGAATCTGATTCAAACATTCCATTTCTTTGCTATATTGCTCATGCAATGGTTCCATCAGTTTTCTATTCTCTTCTACTTTTTGTCATTGTCTACTTTAGAAGACCTTAGTTATTCTTTCATTCTAGTTATTGTTTCTTTTTTATTTGGCTAATTATTTCTGATCTGATATCTTCTATACTTTTCTGCTGGTGTTCCTTTACTTCAGATGCTATTATTTCAGATATTTCAAGAGTATGGCTTCCAAATTCTTCAATGCTGTTGTCTCCTGAATTTGTTTTGTTTGAGCGTGGGGTTGAGACTGCATCCTGTTGCTTCTCTTTGCCATTTTGTATAACACTGTCCTCTGACTTTTGGCATAGAGCCTTGGTGTGGTAGTCATCTTATTGATCCTCCTCTCTTGATCAAGAGAGGGAAAGACAGAGAGAGAAAGAGAGAGAGAGAGAGAGAGAGAGAGAGAGAGAGAGAGAGAGAGAGAGAGAGAGAGAGAGAATACTCCCATATATCTTTCTATAGCAGTGTGTCTGGATCTACCAGGTTCCAGATACACTGAAACTACCAGGTTTGGATCTACCTAGTTTAATCTCATTCAATCTGGCTTGAATTCTGGTTGCTGTGCTTGGCTTCTTCCTGTTGCAATCTGGGGAAATGACCCCACTGTACCTCATGTGTTCTGTTCCTGGATTAGCTGGATGTATTTTGCTCTTAGCCATTCTGCCAGAAGTTCCACTGCTAGATTCCACACCAGACCTGACCGCTGATTGGAAGCCAGGGTCTGGCTGCTGGTCAGGATAAGTCGGTGGGTGTGGTCAGGAAGAGACAGGGGGGAAGTTCTGGCAGGTTAGAGGGCTTGGCCTCTGGCTGAGTTCCCTTGGTCGGTGGGTGGTCATCCATTGTATTGGGCATCACAGAAGTCCTTGGAGTCAGAGGAAATGGGATGAAGTGCCTGAAATGTTAGCTTTATTTTTGGACAATCTGATTTAGATTCATTATACAAAAATAAAAACAAATTAAAAACTTTGTACTACCATTGTGCCTGGAACTGTTAACTATCAATTAGAACTTTTATAGGAGTAGTTTCCTGTGTCTGAGATATAGAGAGAAGCTTAAAGAAAGTAAATTTTATACACAATACAAAGAACTACACAAGGTGTGTTCAGATGAGGGTGGGCATATGCAAAAGCATGTAGTATTTATATAACAATCAAGCAAGCAGATATGTCTATTATCTCTGAAATTTTCCTAATGATCCCTTCTCTAAATTTCTCTTCCTTTGTTCCTTCATTTATTTGGTCATTTGTTTATACATGTCTTCCTTCCTTCCTTCCTTCCTTCCTTCCTTCCTTCCTTCCTTCCTTCCTTCCTTCCTTCCTTCCTTCTTCTTTTTTTTTCATTTTCTTAATTACTTGACTCAGTTTTTCTCTTGTGTTTTTCTATAAGCAGTAAAATACTTAGAATATTAACTCTCTTTCTCTTTCATTTTCTTTTATGTTCTTGTTCCTGTGTCTGTGTGTAGATGGATGTGTTCTCCATTTTGTGAACTCTAGGAGAGAAGGAGAAAGGGACCTCCTTTCCTTTTCTTTCTTTTTTTCTTTCAGAACCGGGGATTGAATTTAGGCTCTTGCAATTGCCAGGGAAGTGTTTATACCACTGAGCCATCTCCCCGACCCTGTGTGTAGAAAAAAATACTTAACATAATATGAATTGATCCACCTCATAATTAAAAAATAATTAATTGCTCTATGCTGCAGTTGTGATTCCTCAGAGTCAGGTTGCAAAAGCTACCAAGCCAAGGATATCAGATTATATAGGAACCATATGCTTAACAGTATAGTTTCTCCTGGTTGATGAGCTTGGACATAGCCTTTTTGCAACTTGTTTCCAAACTTTTCAGTTAAATGCATCTAGTCTTTTAGGCTGAAGATAGCAATAACTTTTCATAAAAGAAAATAGTTTCTCAAAATTCTTTGTTTTTACCTTTATTACCACTCCTTTGAACAATGTCCATATAATTAGATATATTCATCTTCTAATGAAGGAGAATTTTTCATTAGCCTGAGCTTTTCCCTCTTGTCTTATCTACTCTTGGGTGTATCACTTCTAGACCCAGGCCTCTGTAGCCCAGTTAACACTTCTGGACCCAGGCCTGTGTAGCCTAATTGGGCTACCATAGGACACGAGAACTGGCATCTACTTTACAGTATCACATACCTTTTATTAGCAACCAAATATATCAAACATATGACACTGTGATGTATAACCAAGACTGAATATAAAGATCTTGATTTTTTTTTGTAAGTAAGACTTCTAACTGATTCTAAATGAAGCTCTTGGTTAATCTGAGCTGCCTTGTGGTATGAGACAAACAAGAGATGTTCAAAGGAAATTTGTCATTCTTGTGAGTTGTGCAAATGTGAGGGCAGAGCCTATTTTAGGTCTCTTACAAGGAAATAAATCAAAGGATGTTGGTTGGCTCTCTGAATTGGGAGTTGTTGTCACCTCAACCTGCAAGCAAGGGGAGGATAGATTCCAAGGGCATGCCAGGCTGAAATAGTTAGGCAGAAGCGTTATTCCACAGGAGGTAATGCTGAGCCTTTGAGGTTGCTGGATTGAAACAGGATTCAGAAAGCCATGCCCAAGTAGAATGGGAGAGAGTTGCAAGTCTGAGTGGAACAAGTGAAAGAGATGAATGTATGGAATGGGGAACTGTGTCTGGGGAGGAGAAGGAGGGGTCCAAAATAGCAGGCACTGGAAGGGAAATAGTTTTGTGTCCAGGTGCAGGATGGTGGAGACATTTATTGATGTGGAAAGGCCAGGCAGCAATGAGAAAGGTGGACTTAGATTAATGCTACCCCAAGACAGGGAAGCAAATGGAATCTGGGAGGCTGAAGGCACCCTGAGTCTCCTAAGTAGCAGACAGCACTGAATCAGCAAGAATCTTGTCCCACTGAAGAAAGGGAAAGAGCAAGGTCCCATTGGAAGGCATGACCCTACATTAGAATTACAAAAGCAACAGAAAGGTTTGTCTGACTTTCAGCAGCATGGTTTCATTTCTACATGTCATGCACTTCTGTAGTGACATGTGATAATTTTAATAGAACTTCAAAGCATGAAGAAAAATAAAGTGTTTTATTTCCATAGATTTCCAACATAGATCTAGGCCTTATAGACCAACTTAGAGGGTACAACAAATTTCAAAAGGTTTCACAACTTCCATTTTCACTCAGCTTTATTGTTATGTTTACTGTTGATCCCTAAGATGAGGCTGTTTGTAAGCACTGAGTATTTTGTTTACTGATCAATAGAAACAAGCACATTTTCCTGTCATTCTTTAGAGAGGTGTCCTTGTTAAGATAAACACTGGTATAACTCATGTGCGTGCAGACACTCTTATTCATGAGGCCAGCAGTGTTCATCAGGGATAAGGTAAACAAGGCTCATGTGACTTGGGGATCAAAAAACCCTGAGCATACAGGATGAAACAGTTCTATGGGTCACTGCAAGATGAAAAGTGCGGCCATGTGTTTTGATATCACCTGTCTTTACTTCCATGGGCATTATGTGAAAACACATGTGGTGATGGATGTCCAAGGTGGGGAAATTGAGGTACACATAATATCACTTGCTTGCGACCTAATGAGGGCAGGAGTTTGTAGATTTGACAACTGTGAGAGGACACAAAACAGAATTTCAACCAAGTAGCTATAAGTCTAGGTTAGTCTTATTCTTAGAAGAGAAAAGGGAAGGAAACAAATTTCAGGTGAGAATGAAGTCACTGAGGATACTATGCAGCCTATTTATCTCTAAACCTGTGGGAGAGAAATGTTCTGTTCAGCAAGAGACTTTCATATGTAGTGCAATGGGACTGAGTAGTGACCTCAATGATGCCTGATTAGTCCACAGTGCCCATGAAATTATCCCACTTCATCTCTACCATGTGACATATGAAGAGGTGTCACGTTCACCCCAAGACCCAGGATAACTGCTGTGCATATTTTCTTGTGATGCTGCTTAGCTTCTATTCTTGCGAAACAGGAGGATTTTGGGAAACTAAAGCAGGGCAGAGGGACTTGGTTAACAGCTTTAAGTTTGGATTTTGGAGGTATTCAGGGGAACAGGAGTGGTGGAAGCAGAAATAAGCAGAATTGTAGTATAGAGATTGTACTGTGTGAATCAAAGATATTAAATAAACAAACAAAATTCAGCCTTCTTACCAAGATGAGGCATTTATTTTGTTGCTGAAATCTGCTGTTACAGGTATTGTATGCTCAGGTATAGGAAAGGTGGTTACTTAGGTAAGGGGATTCATTTGCTCCCTGCAGTCAGTGGTGTTTCACGATTTTTGCTATCCAGTCCAGATACGGTGAGAGTTTGGTGAAGATTCGTGGAATTAACACATGACCTCCTCCATGGGAAATAATGGCCTTAACCTCATTATCACATATGAAAGGGCCTCCAGAGTCGCCCTGTCAATAGAGAGTCTGACTTTTAGGCGTTGCATCTCTTGGACTTGTCCCAGTGGTATCTGAAACCCCTTTTGAATTACTACTCGAAGTCTACTCTTGAGAGATGAGGTGGAAGTACAGGCCCTAGGGCTCTAGCAGCCATGCTCTGACTGTGGACATTTTTACTGCTTTATTTCACTCTTTGGTCAGTCATTGTCCTTGTCTCATGTCATGGAAACTCACCCATGAAGTGTCCTTTGGGACCACTGATTTCAGGCTTATGTTTAAGGATATGAAGATAGATGTGCAAGTCAGAATCGTAATAGGGAGAGTATGAACATTGACCATGAGAATCATGAGATTCTGAGAAGTAGATGGCTATAATTGCTGAAAACAAGGGAAAGCTTTCTAAGTCCTGAGATCTTAGCTCAGGCAGTGTGTTGCCTACTCTTGCTTCCAGAGAGTCACTGTTCACCAGAGGCTTTTTGGTGAAGTGGTGGAAGCCTCAGACACCTCCCACCACAGGCCGCTCCCTTTTATTCCTTTCAGGGAGAACTATCACAGAATACTATATGAGGGAGCCTGCTGTTTTCACCAGCTGGTCCTACATATTTCCCAAAAACTCTTTCTCCAAAACCCAAGAGTGATAGATGCTCAGTCTTACCTTAAATGAGGCTTTTTGAACCTTGGGGTCTCCGACACACACCTGAGTAGCACTGTAGTATTTGGAATAGCGGATTTCACATTCTTTATCCTTTTGTACTGTCATCTCCACTTCTTGCAGTGTGTTTGCATGCTGCTTATCAGGGGATATCAGTCCCCATCCAGCCACTTGACACACGGTACCTGGCATCACCTGGGTTTCTTCCATGGGCAGCTCTAGAATCTGCACCTCCTTTGTCAGTGTGGCCTTTTCCTTTAGCTGATAGAAAAAAATTAGAATCCAGATTAGCTTGTCTTCTGGGCCCAGCACTGTGATGGAAATGATGGCAAAGAAGGAAGGTATAGGTCCCACTGGGAGGGGAAACTGAGGAGAGCAAGAGGAGCAGGGAAGTGTATCTTACTTGCAGCAACATGATGTCATTGGTGCCCCTTTCACCATCGAAGCGAGGGTGTGGGATGTGTTTTTCAACATGTATGACTTGCTGTGTCTCTTCCTTCTTCTTGATGTTGTGGGCTCCCAGAAGGACAATTGTTTCTTGATACTGTGGGTTCACTTTTCTAAATAGAGAGGAGAGTGGGTTGAAGAATGTGGAGCTAGAGGACCCATCCCAGTATCTGTAATGAGCATGCTACAGCCAGTACATATTTAATTTCCAGAATGCAAGAGGACCACCTGGCTGAGAGACTATGCTCTCTACTTTTGGCAACTTAAATCTTGGATCTTGGAAACAAGAAGTTCTAAGGAGTCAGTTAACTACAAGAAAACACATAAAATTGATTTACTTTGCATTGTCATGTCAAAGCATGATTTGGCTTTCAATGTATCAGATTTGTTTGTCCTGGTCTTTCTTAATTCAGCAATTCCTTGGGTGTCAACTTTCTTGTCTCCCCTTGGGGCATTGCTACACCTTTCTCAGCTGCAGTGGGGTCTCCTGCTTTTGTGTTGCCAGATGCACAGTGATTGTCTTTTAAGGAAGGGTCTCCCATATGCATTTCCCTGAGACTGTATTCTATTCAGAATTCCTCACCTGCCTAAACAGTGAGCAGCTGTCAGTACAAACTTCTCATGTATCAGGAAGCCACCACATATCTTCTTTGCATCCATGAATTTAAGGTAAGCCATGTAGGGGCGGGAGTGAGGTATGGCTTCATGTCCCCCGATGATCTCCACTACAAGAAAAACACTGTGAGAAACCACTTAGTCACTGCATGAGTATCTACAGTGGTTCCAGAACTGCTGGATATTTGGCCACCTGGGATTCAATACAGTTGAGAGGAACATGGAAGGAAGAGCTTCAGCTTTTTCTGCATAAGAAGGGTACTCAAGTTGTGTTCTCAAAATGTTTCTTCTCTATGCAGTTGAAAACTAGCATAGCTATTGGGAGACAATAATACTGCAGAAGCATTTTATAGTTCCTGTGCTGAATTTTCATTTTCATTATGTTTCAAGGCAAGTGATGGTCTGGAATGTTGATGTGTCCCACTGACAGGGTGTCAGGCGCATTCTACATATTGCCTGATCTGACATGTACTGGGTGCTTCAGAACTGTACAGTAAGCAGGGCTTAGGGTTAAAGCAAGGTTTGAGAAAGTGACTAGGAAAGAGCAATGGTAAAAATAGTGTTCTGATGACAGTGATTCCATGCATTTTGGGCTCACTGAGTTCTGAGTATCTCTGCTAAGCAGTTGATGAGGGCAACACCTTTCCCTTCCAGACACAGAAGCAGGCCTTTTCTGCCCTTTCTAGGAGAATTCTGTATTTTTTCCTGCCAATTTCTACAATTTGTATGCACTTTGAGGAGAGATCCACTTTACAGATGAAAATGATGGAGCCTTGTGAAGGGATAGTGTCCCTTGGCTCTTGTTGAGAACAGTTTGTGGTAACCTATCCAGAGTAATTCTTGGGGTTCTGTGGTGATATTTAAAGTCAAGTTCAGAACAATCCTGATAGAAAAAAGGATGAAGGGTTCACAAATGGACAGGGCACTAAGTCCACTGTAGAATGGGGTAGGGGTTCTGGGTTGTGCAGTGATAACTTACCTGCCCTTGTCCTGGGCGGCAGAAAGAAGACCAACAGGATCAGGAGCAGCTGCATCTTCCCAAGAGGACTTCCCAAGTGAGAGCTTTTGAAGCTTTGTCCTTTCTATCTTTTATATCCCAGCAGAGGGAGTGGGAGGAGTCAGTACAGTGACTTATGTTTCCCAGTAGTTTTAATATGTTTCATTATAGGAGGTATTCAAAGAAAGAGCCCTACACCCAATGCCTTCCCACATGACATCTTCTACATGGTTTTGTGAGAGTCACACAGTGACCTCAGCTGATTATCAGAGCTCATCACCTGTTCCAGCTCACAAGGCTAACCCAAGAGTATAAGGTGGGGACTGCAGGAAAAGGTATTGGCCAATACAACATCAGAAACCTGGGTTCAAATGACAGAAATTACAATGCCAGGGATCTAAGTTCATCAGAATAGATTCTAAAGCAGAAGTTCATTAGGCCATTCTCTTGTGGTAGGAGCAAGCCTGTTGAAGACAGTGCTGACCATCTAGTGAAGGAGACAAAATTCCTTCAACTCAGTTTCACCAAAGACATCATGCCACTTTGTTAGTACTGAGCACTAACAAAGCATGTCCACCTCAGACCAATCCTATCTGATGATATTTCCATCATCTTAGGGACCTTTCCAGGGTGTCTTAAACACCTCCTATTTTATTATGAATATGAAGTGTGATGGAATACACATCTCTTCTCAATGTTTTTAAACCATGTTTCTGCATATGACATTTATTGCTCTAATTTAGCAAATTTCCAAGGGCCTTAGCAGTTAAATCTATGAATTGGCCCAGGTTACTACAACTACTTTGAATAGGCAGTGTAGATTCCACTAGAACCACCTGAACTAGGGATGAAGACTTGTGGGAAGTATATCTGGGCATTAATGTTTTGTCTTTAGGTTCTTAATCTGTGCTCTGCTCCTGGGACAAACGAATTGTGTTCCATGTACAGAAAAGCCCTTTTTCCATAGTGTTCTTGCCTTGGAGCCCAGAATTGAATCCTCAGAAACCATGTTGCTTGATGGACAACTGTTTCTCTATATCTGGATTCTGGTGATTTAAGCTCTTCTTTCTGTTTACATTATACATTGTATTCTATAAGGGACATTCGGCTTGGAAGATAAAATTCCATTGTAAATATCTTCCTTGTCAATGGAGAATGGTGAATATTTATCAGAACTGTGCATTTTTTTTTCAAATTTCCCATTACTAAAGAATTCAAAACTATTATTATTTTTTAATGGTAGACATGATATGTACTAAGTAAATTCAGAAAATAGAAGGGAAAGCAGCATTTTTGTCTATTTCCCCCAAGAAAATATTAAAGTTATTAATACATGTGTTTTATATGATGATTATACTTATCATCAGGATTTGGTACATGACACACAGTATTTCGTATAAATCCTCTCTTCACCATCTCTTTTCGCTATGTCTACATCTTAGTCATCTTGCTACATGAGAAAATCTATTTCCTCTATATCACTTTTATTTTCTTTGATTCATTTATACTTTAGCATTCTTATATAAGAGAAACCATGTGATATTTATGCTCATGTGAAAAGTCTATTTTACCTAAGATTATGTGCTAAAATTGCAATCCTTTTCTACAAAAGACTCATTTTCATCCATCTTTATCAAAAAGTAGTACTCCATTGTGACCAAATATCACATTTCCTTTACCCATTTCTTCATGGATATCTAGATTATATCAAAGATGTAGCTGTTATGAATTGAGCTTCTATAAACATGAGTATGTGTGTATCACTGTCAAAGCATGTCATTGACATTTTCAGAAAGAGAGGAATCACATGTATTGAGCATATTAAGCACTTATGACAATGCTGTGTGTAGCATGCAATTTACTATGAATTTTAGTCTTTCTTACTTACTTGTATCATATTCTGCATATTAAAAACAGTCTAGTCAGTATCACTATAATACTTGTTACATAGTTTTATATAAAAATTAACATGATTTTATACCTCAAGTTATAAATTTTTGTCTAGGGCCCTCCATATCCTCAGTCTAGCCAGTGAGCTGGCCCAGAGTGTGTGTGGAACTTCCTCCATCAGATAGGCCTCATGTGGAATCCTGTGGCAGAACTCCTGGCAGAGGCTAGAAGTCAACCCCATCCAGCTGATCCAAGAGAAAATTGTCTTGCCAGAGTGACACAGGGGGTTCACTTCCAAGGCCTACAGTAGGTAAAAGTAAAGCATAGCAGCCAGATCCAAGCCACATCCACCTAGATCAGTTTGAACTTGGGAGATCCAAACCTGGTGCTAATGTAATAAGTGAATCAAAGCTATACACAATAGGTCAGGAGACAGGGCTATACAAAATGACAAGGAGAAGGAGCAAAATGCAGTTTCAGGCCCTGAGCCCACCCAGAACAAATACAGGAGACAACAGCATTGCAGAAATTGCAAATCACACATCTGAAATCTCTGAAATAGAGTCTGAAGTAAAGAAACAACTGCACAAAGGTATGGAGAAAATCAGATCAGAAATAATTTCTAAAGTAAATAAAGGAATTAAGTACCAAAATAATTACTGAGTGCTTCTGAAGAATACTGATAAAAAAAATACAGGAGAATAGAAAGTTGATGGAATCCCTGAATGAGCAATATAGGAATAAATAGAATGCATGAATTAGATTCAAAGTGATATACAGGAAATTAAAACCTCAATCACAAGCTGGCAAAACCTTTTGAAGTAATGTGAAAATAAACTTTCAAACATTGACAACACTATTGCAGCTAGTGAAAAGATATGAAAAGATCTCTTTAAAACAACTAGGATGTAGGAAAAAATAATTGAACATCTACAAGTTGGTGCAAAGATGAACAGTATAAGACTAATAGGCATCAATGAGAAAAGAGTCAATACAAATGATATAGAAAGAATATGGGTAGAAGTAACAGCAGAAAACTTCCCAAATGGGAAAACAATCTGATATTCAGGTAACTGAAGCATATAGAGTTGCAAATAACATAAACTCAATTAAAACTATGTTCAGACATATAAGAATCAATATCAGAGAAATTTATCACAGGAACTGTATAAAAAGAAGGTGCTAGAGCAAAGAAACAGATCACATTTAAAGAAAAACCCATCAGAATAATGACATATTTCTCTTCACAAACTATGAATGTCAAGAATAGCACAGAGCAAAGTGCAACAACTCTTTCAAGAAAACAAATACCTAGAAAGATGTACCCTTCTAGGTCTCTTTCTGAAAATGTCAATGACATGCTTTAACAGTGATACACACATACTCATGTTTATAGAAGCTCAATTCATAACAGCTACATCTTTGATATAATCTAGATATCCATGAAGAAATGGGTAAAGGAAATGTGATATTTGGTCACAATGGAGTACTACCTTTTGATAAAGATGGATGAAAATGAGTCTTTTGTAGAAAAGAATTGCAATTTTAACACATAATCTTAGGTAAAATAGTACTTAATGTACTTAAAACTGTCTTTTAAGTTTAATGGAGAAGTGAAATACTTACAAGGCAAAGAACAACTAAAGGATTTCATGATAACAAAGTCAACCCTACACAGACTACTGAAACTTATTTTAAGGAGGGATCAAAATAACCACAACTTATGAATGAGAATGGAAAAAAAAAACCACCAATTAGGGCAAACAATTAAAAACAGGAGAAAAAAAGATATAAAGGAGCAGTCTTTTAATTTTTGTGTAAAGCAGTAAAATATTTTCATCATCATATTATACAAATGGACTTCTTCTTCACCCTGTGGGTCATTCTGTCTGGGTCTACAGGGCAGATATTAAGGAAATAGCAGTAGCTGAATTTCACAAGTCACATCTGGCCACCATTAAGTGTGACTGATATTGTCCACATTCACCACATACTAAACTTTGTGCGATATCCTATCCCCAAACTGTTAGAAGTGCTGGTCATATGTTCACCTTTCCAATATTTTTGTTATGTTTTATTCTTCTTAAAAATAATTTTACTAGAAACAAATAGCAATGAGACAGTTTCAAAACCGATTAGTGGGACAGTTTCAATAATTAATAGATAGCACATTGTTGTTTTAGTGGTTATTCGTGGTACAAGATGTAGACATGATATCCTGTCCACAGACACTATTAGAACAAATCTTTCTATTCATTGAATTAAGAGAATGTAGCTGCATATCTTTCTTAACTATTTTGAATACACAGATACAAATGGTCATTCATTTGTATCCACTTTTTTTGTTAAGTTTTGCTAGAGAAGGGTATTCCACTGTCATTTAAATATTGTAAGTGTGTAAATTCAGCAAAATATTCCAATATAGTACAGTTGTCCCCAATAATAATGGGTTTTCCATAACACTGGCAATGTCAGAAGTTGTTGATTTGAGTCTTTTACAGCTCAGAATATTAATATGGTTTCACTTTTTATATCTCATTTTTATATTTTTCTGCTGGATGGTTAACACCAAGATAAAGCAAGATGCACATAACAAGAAGTGTAACTTTCATATCTGATAAGGTCAAATCCCTTCAGGATTTATCCTGAAAACCTGTAGTGTACTTTATAGACACTTTGTCCATGTCATCCATGTCGATGAGTCATGCCCGTTGTTATGTTTTATTCTTAGTAATTCTTTATAATCATGAAAACTTTTACTTATATATATTATTATATATATTATTATATATATAAGTAAAATATATTATATATATTTTACTTATATATATTATTTTATATATATTAACCTAATCAAATACTTTTGTAAATACTTCAAATTGATCACAGATACATACAAGTGATATATTACATTACAGTCTCTTAGTTGGACTCAAAATTTAATTTTAGTTTCTTAATATTATTTTGAAATTTTTAATTTAATTTTGAATTAATTAATATTTAATTTTCTGAATACAGTTAAATTTTAATTTTTGTTTTATGATTCATATTATTAATTTGACTTAAAAACCTACCTATAAGACACAGTGTGGGTCGGGGAGATGGCTCAGTGGAATAAGTGCTTCCCTGACAAACACAAGGGCCTGAGTTCAATCCCTGGTTCCACAAAAAAAAAAAAAAAAAAAAAAAAAAAAAACCTAAAGACATGGTATAAAGACACGGTATGATGTTTTCTGCTAGTATTAGAAACTTTAAGAAGTCTGTTTTTCATTGACTTTATATTACTTCTTCCTTGTCTTTTACACACACACACACACACATATATATATATATACCTGACATAAGATTGATACTGTTTTGTGTAATCTTCAATGATCTTTTAAATGGATTCATCTAATATAATTATATCTTACATAGTTCTGCACAGCTACTATTTTGAGAGCTCCTTATTCTTTATCCAGGACTTCTCTTGCCTTCTGGATTATGGTCTTTGTTATTTTCTATGTGCTACATCTGGAGGCATTAGAATATTTCGAGTTCATATAACTGGAAATATTTTACTTTTAATTTTTAAATGTATGTTTGCTGCATATAAAACTTAATGAAGACAGATCATTTTTTTTTCAGTCCTTTGAACAAATAAGTCTAATTTTTTGCCCACTTGCTCTTTTTTCATGGAATAAGGTACTATTTTAATTTTGTTCTTTTATAGCTAATATTTTTTCTATATATATGCTTTAATGATCTTTTTCTTTACAATTAGTTTTGGACAATTTCAGTTTTGTGCATATTGGTATGATTTTACTCATATTTCTTGTGCAAAAGTTCATTTTCATTGGAAATGTGGTGCTGTAATTTTAGCTAAATTCAGAAACTTTAAATCTTTAAATCTTTATTTCCTACCCCCTTGTTTTTTGAGAATTCCAATTATATGAACAAAATTTTCTTGATTTTGACACAGAGAGAACTATTATATGACTGGTATTTTGTTCATTTTAGGAAAATTTTATTGGTATATTCATTTAAATTTGTAGATATTGTTTGCAATGTTTAACCTATTCATCTCATGTTATGTACTCATTTCAGAAATGTTTTTCTAAAATTCACTCTACTTCTAACAAATAAATAAAAGAAAAAGTTATTATTTTTTAAAAAGCATTGTAAAGAAAAATACCATTTT
>PVKA01028758.1:0-29045 GCA_004027165.1 Ctenomys sociabilis
CAACTTATAATGCCACATTTCCAAGAAAATGAACCTTTTGCAAATAAAATTTAAATAAAATCATAACAAGATACATAAAAATGAAATTGTCCAAAACTTACTATAAAGAAAAAAATGATTAAAATATATAGATAAAAATATTAGCTATGGATGAACAAAATTTAATAGTATCTTATTTCACATTAGAAAGAAAGGAATAAGTGTGTAAGAAACTAGACTAGTTAAATGACTGAAAGAAAAAAAAATCTATCCTCTTTGAATTTTATACTTAGCAAACATACCTTCGAAAACTAAAAATAAAATATTTTGTAGTTATACAAACTTGAAATATTTTAATATCTCTAGACATGGCATATAGGAAATAACATAGAGCATAATACAAAAGGCAAGAGAAGTTGCAGTATGCTCCTGGATGAACAAAAAAGAGCTCTCAAAGTGATAGTTATGCAGGACTATATAAAATATATTAGATGAACCCTTATTTAGAAGGTCATTGAAGATTTCTATGAAACAATACCAATCTTATGTCGGGTTATACACATAGTTTATTTCATATATGTGTGTGTGTGTATATGTATGTATAAAGGACATGGAAGAAGTAATATAAAGTCAACAGAAAATGGAAATACATCTTTTAAAGTTTCTAATACTAGGAGAAGATATCATACAATATCTTTTAAGATAAATTGTAATTCAAAGATATAGTATAAATCTTAAAACAAAAATTATGATTAAACAATATTCAGAAAATTAAATACTAATTAATTGAAAATTAAATGTTTCAAAACAATTGAACTAATAAAAAGTTTTCATGATAGTAAAGAAGTACTAAGAATAAAACATAAAGTAAACACTTGAATGAGAAATAAATGATCATCACTCCTGACAGTTTGGGGGTAGGATATCCCATAAAGTTCTAGTGTGTTCTGGACATGGATAACGACCATGACACTTACTGGTGGCCAGGTGTCACATGTGGAACTGAGCTACAGCTATTTCCTTGAAATCCACCCTGTAGACACATAGGGAATCATGACCCATAGGATACATGAGAAGTCCATTTGTAGAGTGTGCTGATGGAAATATTTTGCTTCTGTAAACGAAAGAATAATGAAAAGACTACTGTTGTATACTTCTTAATCTTCTGTGTTTAATTGTTCGCCCTATTTGGTGGGTTCTTTCCATTCTCATTCATGGTGTTGTGATCATTTTGTTTCCTCTCTAGAATATCAAGTAGTAGTCTGTGTAGGCTTGGCTTTGTCATCATGAAATTCTTTAGTTGTTCTTTGTCATGGAAATGTTTTACTTCTCCATTACACTTAAAGACACTTTTGCAGGGTATATCAGTCTGGGATGGAATCTGTTTTCTTGTAAGATTTGAAGTACTTTGCTCCATGCTCTTCTTGACTTAATGGTTTGTGAAGAGAAATGTGCTGTTATTCCGATTGGTTTTCCTTTAAATTCAATCTGTTTCTTTTCTTTAGCAGCTTTTAGTATACTGTTCCTGTGCTGAATTTCTGGGATCTTAATTATTATGTGTCTGGGAGTGGTTTTAATTGGGTTGATGATATTTGGTATTCTATATGCTTCAGTTCCCTGAATGTCAGATAGTTGCCCCATATTGGGAAAGTTTTTTGCTATTATTTCTGCCAATATTCTTTTTATATCATTTGTATTGACTCCTTCCTTCTCATTGATGCCTATTAGTCTCACATTGTCCATCTTTGCATCATCTTGCAAGTGTTGAATTATGTTTTTCCTGCATCCTAGTCATTTTTAAGAGATCTCTGCTTACTTTTTCACTAGGTGCAATGGTGTCTATAAGGTCAGAAAGTCTATTTTCACTTTCATTCAGACGGATTTGCCAACTTGTGATTGAGGTTTGAATTTCCTGTACATCACTTTGAATTTGTTTCATACATTCTATTTCTTTCCTATATTGCTTATTCAGCAGTTCCATCATTTTTATATTCTGCTTTATATTTTTATCAGTGTATTCTTTAGAAACACTTAGTAGTTCTTTGATTATAGTTATCACTACTTTTTTTACTTCAGAAATTATTTCTGATCTGATCTCTTCTATAACTGTCTGCAGTTGTTTCTTTACTTCCACCACGATTATTTTAAGGATTTCAGGTGTGTGATTTCCAATTTCCTCTATGCTAGTGTCTTCTGCATTTGTACTGGGTGGTCTCAGGACCTGAGACTGCTTTTTGTTCCTTCTCTTTATCATTTTGTATATCACTGATTTTTGACCTTTGGTGTAGAGCTTAGATAGAGTTACTATCTTAGCACCAGATTTGGATCTGTGAAGTTCAGACTCCTCCACGTGGGTGTGGCTTGGGTCTGGCTGCTGTCCTCCACTTCTTCCTGCAGCAGCCTTGCAGGTGAACCCTTTGTGTCACATTGACAAGATGTTCTGCTCTTGAATCAGCTGGGTAGGTCTTGCCTCTAGCCTCTTTGCAAGGAGTTCTGCTGAAGGGTTCCATGCGGGCCTGCTCTCTGGGTCAGATGATGACCCAGGGACACCAGGCATCTTACTCACATGCTGGACCTGCGCTCTGGGTCTTGGTTCTGTTTCATAGATTCCATAACATTCTAATATTCACTGTTCAAGATTTCCATCATTTTCCTTAGCTCTCCTTTTTTAATCAATATTCATTTTAGATTTGTCAAACAAATTCTTCACTATGGTTGTGATATTTTATTTTGTTTTATTTACTTTCTAAGAGACTATTTCTGATAGGCTTTTCTCTGTAGCCTCATTTATCCATATATTTTTGTTGGTTTGCTTGTTTGTTTTTGTTTCATTTCTGCTGCCATCTTTTCAGAAAATTTAGCTTGGTAGCTGATTATTTTGTCTATCTCATTGTCCCTTGGGTTTGTCCTAGGTGGGATGAAAATCTGGGGCTGCATTTTGCTTCTGTCTTGTCATTTTCTAATTTTTGATATAATTGCCTTTGAAAATGTCTTTTTCTAAGAGATATCTTTTATTTTAGTTAGCTCTTGATCTTTCTATTTGTCCCAAGATCTTACTTTCTCAGTTTATTAGGGAGGAGAAGTTTCTGTGTATCTGTCTTAGTACCCAGTCCTTTTCTATTGGACTATGGTGTTTATTATGACCCTAGAAATTCATCACTGTGTCATAAAACAGTGAACAACTGATTACATAATTTATAGCATCCTTTATTGCTAGGTGCAGTTTGCAAGAACATGCCATCAAGCACAGCATAGAAAACGACAGAAGGTGATTACTATTAATTTGGTGTCTTTAACCACAAGAGAAAGATACCAATAATTTGACAGAGTCCAAAATAAATCACGAATTTATTTATTTATTTATTTATTTATTTATTTATTTATTTATTTTTTAATTTAGTATAGGTTCTACAGGGTCTCACTACACAAATTGGACCCATAGTGGTCCTCTTGTTTTCAGCCTCCCAAGCACAAGGTTTACAGTTGTGCATCACCATGTCCAGTCTCATTCCCCCTCTCAGCACTCCCCAAGGGTGGAGCCGGCACGGCACATCGGAGTTTGAACCCGTTTCTGTGTCTGGGTAAACAGGCACCTTAATCCACTGAGCTATCTGGCCAGCCCTTAAATCAGGAATTTAGACAGAGTGAGTATCACCTTGGAAGAGTGACTTTTACTGTGGGAAGTGACTGAATTTAAGGAGGACAAGTAGCAAAGCAGCAATAATTGAAAGGAAATATAGTAGGAGTAATGCTGGTAATTATGAGATGATCACTTGAACTGCGTGAATTTTGAGCAGAGGACAGGAGGGAAAGGATGAAAGAAAAGGAAAAGTGTATTAAAACAAACTAGAAAGATTACAATGTTCATTCACAGGTAATATCAAAAAAGAGGCTAGAAAGACAATGGAGAAAAGAGTGGTCAAATGGCAAAAACAAAACAAATAAGAAATGTCAAAAACTAAACACCTCCCCCAAAAAAAGACTGAAAAGGAAAAAAAAAAAGAAACTAATAAAGAGATAGGAAAGAACAAAACTTCCTCTAGCGGCCACAGTTCCGCAGTAGAATCCAAGTCAGAGCTCACATCCAGGTTGGGCTAGTGACGCATCTGAAGCTGGTGCTGTCCTCAGGATGTGGGCTCTGTGGTTCAAGTGCCCAGGTAGCATCTTTCTGGGGGTCCCTCCATGTCTGCTTACCCTTTTTGCCTCCGCATGCTGCTCCCAGTTGCTGTGCTTCCCTCTGACAGACAGCCTGAGGCTGCTCAGAGTCCACGTTCAGTGGGCTCCTCCAGAACCCTGAAGCAGCCTCTGTCCTCCTCTCATCCATGCCACTGGCCCCTTACACTCTCGCTGCAGGGGAGAGGGGTGGCGTGCTACCTCCTTACTCATTGTGCTCCACCTCCAAGGCTGCTGGTACCACAGATCTTAAAGCAAGGGGAGCACTGACTTCCTGGGCCAGCCTGCTCAAATCCAGCTTGCAAAATCTGCAACACACACACACACACACACACACACACACACACACTAAATAAATGAATGAGTAAATAAATAAATGAACTGTGGCCCGTGTGGGATGTAGCAAGTTTCTGCTCCTTCAGCTCTGGGTGTGCTGTGGTTAAATTTGCTGCCAGGCTGCATCATTCTGTCTGGAAGGAGGCAAAGTAATTCAGAAGCCTTAGAATCCAAATCTTTCCTGTATTTGAGTTATCTGAAATATTCCGGTCCATCAGATCTGTTTGTTTTTTTTATGCATAGTTATTTAATTAGGTTCTTAGTAAGAAATTTAGAACAGTAATTTATGAGGATAAATTCCATTTGTCATAGCAAAAATGGATCACAGGTAGCCCACTGCTTTCTGATCTGCCTTGCATTGCTCTGAAATCTGGCATCTCTCTTTCTTGGTATCGAAGATCTCACCCTCCTGGTGTCTGGGCTTCCTCAGCTTCTTCTTCTTGAAGCAAGCATCAGTGAGGTGTTTGGGGATTTTCTCTTTGCTGTTATCAATCTTTGAAGAGATGGCAGTGACAAATTTCTGGTGTGTTCTTCATAGAGGAACATGATTAAGGTTAAGAGGCCCAGTCTCAAGTAGCGAGCCACTGGCCAACTACTTCAGGAAGTAGTTGCCCCTGTGATGCCCAGTGACGATGATTAAGATGGTGCCCGGGGTGATGCTAGCTCAAAGTTTTCTCACATGCTGGGTGATTTCTTGCTGTGGCTCAAGAGCTTTCAGGGCACATCTTCAGTAGGGTAGTTTCTAGGCATTTTTCAAAGCTTAACCAAGTACCTCCTTTCTTGTCCCCACTGATTGTTTTGTGATGGTAGCAAGAGCTTTCTCCTTTTTCTTCTCAACCTTCAGTTTAGCAGCTGTGTACTTTCTCTTGTGCAAAGCCTTTCTTGAAAGCAGTAGATGGGGAGTGTCTACCAATTCCCCTAACTGGGACAGGATTTCGGCAGCCTCTTCTTGGACTATTTTACCTTCACCTTACCCTTTTAACCAGCACCACTGGCAGAAGCCTTCTTGGCTTTGGGTTTCTTCTCTTTAGTGTCTGGATTCTCAGTTTTTTCACCCGCAATCTTGTAAGATGGGAAAGAGAACCCTTCAGATCTTGTTTCATTTAGGAAACTGTTCCAGAATGGGGTACCTGTTCCCTAGCTCAAGGAAGAGACTCACAGGCAGCCTTGTGGGCTGATTCATCACTTCATCAAGTTCTGGTTTGATCTCCAAATCTTTTATTTTAGGGTGATTTGGGTCTCAGGATCTATGTGCTTCCCTTTCTTCCAATTATGTTTGTTTTTCTGTGGATTTTCTTTTACTGATTTTAACATGACACTTCTATATGGGCAAGTCCTAATCAAATGACAAGGTAAGTGTTCAAATTGAAAGCAAAACATTAATTCAGTAAGAGGGGCATTGCCAATAATGGGAAAAGTATGTGTTAATCCAGGGCCATATTTTTATGATGATTAAATGTTACTTTTTAAAAAAAAGATAATATTCACTATATTTTTTATTATTTCTTATTCATCAAGATTGATGGCAATTTCTTTGTCAAATAAAATATTGAAATACCATGGTGTGTTGTCATCACCTTATTAATCAGATCAGGAACCCTGCGGCTCCTATCTTTGCCCCACTTGCAAGATGGCCATTAAAAGTAAACCCTTTGAGTCAGATCTGGGCATTAAGGCAACCAAGACAATGCAACTCAAGGCTTTTGTGGGAGAAGGCTGAAGCCTTCTGTTTCAGAAAGTGACAAGCTTGGTGGGATCCGTATGTTTCCAATGAAGGAGTAACATGACAAAAGGAACTGTTGGTGATGCATTTTTTTGAAATTAAATTTTACCATACATATTGGGCACTTTGTATTAAATTTTTAACAAAGTATAAAAAACTAAGATGCTGAGATGAGAGCATATTATTTTTTAGTTTTACTCGGTTTGAATGACAAACTCATTAAAACTGTCATAAAATAATTTTATTTTCATATCTAAAATTAAAATGAAGTAAAAATAATATAAAACTAAAATAATTTTTAATATGTAGAAATAGATGAGATATACAAAGTAGAGAAATTAATTATTGCAATTTTAACAAATAAATGTTACTAAATAATCAAATATTATATTTGATTTACCAAACTGTATTAATAATCTAAATGAATAAATCAGCCTGCAAAGTGAAAGTTTGTAAAAGTTTTAGACCTACAATATTTGATTCTTATACAAAGCACACTAACAAAATAAATTTATCCTTAGCAATAAAAAAAAGTTCTTATAAACTATTTCATAAACTCAGATTAAAATGTAATTTAAAAGGAAAGATTTAAGTTTTTTCCAAATATTTGGCCTACATGAGTGATAACATAAAGACTACAAATTGCTTTTGGCTACAAACTGTCATTATTTATGACTTTTTGAAATAATCTAAGGCAAACATGAGTTTGCCCCTAATGCAAGATACAAATACTTCCTTTTTAACTGGTGTCCCCTTGTGGAACTATTTTCATTCCAGATGATTTCTTTGATGCCTGTCCATTGTCACCATGCCAAATTGGGAATCCTTCAGGCTGCAGTGTTTTCCTTCATATGGGTAAACTCCATTCCTTTCTGAGGAGATGAACCACAGTTTCCCCTCACTTTCCTCTCAGCATTGGCAACTCTCGATATTAAGCAACTTAGCCATTTGCAGATAAAATGTATTTTGTACCAAACCTATATTTCTAGAATCTATACCTTAGAATTTTTTAACCTAGAAGAAAAGCTGTATGGAACCATAAAATGTCGCTATAAAACATTTCAAAATGTAGAAAGGGGCTGGAGATGAACCTCAGCAGTCTAGGCACCTGTCTGACAAATGCAAGAACCAGGTTTTGATCTCTGGTATTGCATCCCATGCCTTCCCCATGCCGAGCCAGAAATGGAAACACGGTTTGGTGGTGCACGCCTAAAAACCCAACGCTGAGGAAGCTGGGACAGAAGGATCACTCAGAGTCTGAACTGTGTAGGGAGACCCTTACTGAATACCTAAAAGTGCAAAAAAAGTTTATTTATACTTTTTGCTCTCCTATTATAGGACCTGCTAATCCTACATTTTACTCAACTTATATTCTATGCAATAATGAGAGAGGTATGTATATCTGTATCTGACAATCTCTTGAAATACGTGCAACTTTTCTTTATAGACATATTCAGAACTAAAGTTTGAAAGTCTAGTAATTAAATGCGTATTTAGTGTTCCCTTCAAGAGCACATATGCTATTTTTTAAATGGCTTTTTTATTTGGTACAGAATCTCCCTACACAGCTCATATTTGTAGTAATTCTTGTGTCTCAGCCTCCCCAGCGCTGGGATAACAGACTGAACCACCAGGCCTATTTTTGATGGCTGGCTTGGTGTGCATAGGACAAGCCTGCACAACATGCAGATACTGGGGATTGAACCCAAGTCCTTGTACTTGCCAAGAAGATGCTGAGACCGCCAAGCTATTTCCCCAGCAGACAAGACATATACAAAATTCACATTATGAAGTCCTCGCCTTTGTGGCCCATTTTGCTGACTATGTCAAATTCTAGTACGAAAACCTTGAAGAGTTCTCTGAACTGTGTGAAACCATGAGCAGCTGTCTCGCTGTAAACTGAGCACGCAGGCATGGAAGAGTCAAATTAGAAGAGTTGCCTGCATGAAGCAGACCTAGGGTGACCGCCTGAGTTTCACATAATCTATCAGAAAAAATAAACAAATATAAACCTTTCATTGAACTCTGCTTTGATAAAAACCTGAAAGTCTTTAAATGAAAAATAGTTTCAGGAATTTGTAAAATGCAGTAGCAAAGACTCTTGGAATTTCTTCAGTATATTTCCATACAAAACTAATTAATTCTTTATTATAAGACGATATATAAGAAAATCATGAACTTGTTTGAAGTAGAAATGGAAGTCAGTTTTACCCTGAGACCTGTTGGCTGTGAAGCTTTTTTTGTTTCACCATATTTAATCTCAGTTTCCTCAGGCATAAAAGAACTATAATTGCTTGCTTTATTTGTTGTCATAACAGATAAATGAAAAATGCCTCACTCTTGAATTTGACAATAATAAAGTTGTTAATGCCATTATTTCTGCACTGGGCACATTGAGAGTTTCTTACTGGAGAAGTGCTGGGGGGCGTTATATCGCTTACATGCAGACTTATTTGGTTTTAGAGTAATAAGGAACTCATTTTCTCTCTCTGTGCTCTGCCCAATCCATCTCCTCTCCACATTCGAACTGAAAGAACCTATCAGTTTCATTTTCTGAACTGAAATAAATCCAAGATGACATGCAAAGCTAACTTACACATGAGCCAAAACTCACAAGTTGAAACCATTCACTCTGAATCTACTGTTCAGAGTAAATAAGAAGCAAACAGAAAAAGAAACTAAAATAATAAAGAAGATCCCCCAATCAAATTGAAATTAAATAGTCCTGCCTACCAAATCAACATAGGACCAGTGAGATAGCTCAGTGGTCCAAAGCACCTACTTTGGCAAATGCAGGGCTCATGGTTCGATTCCCAGCACCACATGCTGTGCCAGCCCTGCCTCCAGGGTAAACTGAGTCAGCCGCCAAAAAAAAAAAAAAAAAAAAAAAAAAAAAAGTCAACAGGGATATTTCCTGTGATACAGGGACATAGAGTAACTGTAAACAACCAACCTCTAAATTTGATACATGGTATTGAATTTACTCTCTTTCTTTCTGTTACTAATTTCAATCAAGTCTCTGTCTTCACAAATTGCATTTTTCCTTACCTAGCTTGATGTTGGTGATTCATGGAGACCATGTCATGCAGGCAGTTCCTTTCAACATTTCCTTGCCTGAAAGACACCCTGCATTTCAGCTTCATCACTACATTCATTAGCTTAACATATATGTTGACTTTGGCCTACTTCAGTTCTTACTTACTTAGTATATTTTTTTCCTAAATGCTGGAAGTTTGAGTTCTCTGACATTTAGCTGGGAAAAGCAGTGATGTATATGTTTGTGCAAGGACAGAAATGCGCAGCTAGCTTCAAAGCAAACTGATTAACATTGAAAAAATGTTTTTCCAAATGATAAAATTAAAAGCCTAAGCAAATGCCATAGATGTTGCCAAATAAATCTAATTTTAAAGGATTCTTGTGTTTTTAACTAATCACTGCTTCTTCATTAGTACGTCTAAAAATATCTTGAAAAGTACATAATTAGCACTTTGATGGTATGGCATTAGATTTTTAAAAGTGCTTGATACTTTAAAAGACCTAAAATAAAATGCTGCAAAAGAAAACTGGAGGGTTGGTCATAAATGAGAATATTAGTCATTCATTTGCAATGCAAATATTTCTTCCATTACTGCTACATGCAGCAGAGAGCACATTTGCTGTTGGCGGACTCCAGTCTTCACTTTTGGAAATACTGCCAACATAAGTAGAGGAAGAAAGCTGAAACTGTGCTTTTAAGACATGGTAAGAAGACTTTACATGACTTTCTAGCTCAAGTGAATTTTTTCCCCAAATTTTCAAAAGTTTGAAACAGTTTGCAAAACAGAAGAAATTTTCTTTTTCTTTGTTTGCTTTCTCTTTCTTTCTTTCTTTCTTTCTTTCTTTCTTTCTTTCTTTCTTTCTTTCTTTCTTTCTTTCTTCCTTCCTTCCTTCCTTCCTTCCTTCCTTCCTTCCTTCTTTCTTTCCTTCCTTCCTTCTTTCCTTCCTCCCTCCCTCCCTTCCTTTTTTTCTTTCCTTCCTTTTCTTTTCTTTTTCTCAATTTTCTTTTCTGAAAGCTGGCCAAATAGCTCAGTGGATAAAAATGCCTGCTTAATATTTCTTATGAGGTCAGTGAAGTCCCCTCAGGGTTTATCTTGTAGTTCTGTACATTATTCTGTAGGTCCTTTGTCTGTGTCATCCATGTGGATGAGTCACGGCCAATGTTTGACCAGTTTTCTCTCTGTGAGAGCTTGAGAGAAAGTTTTCTCTTCATGTGACTCTCCTCAGGCACACTATAGAACTTCGATCTCTTTCCTCTGTGGCTCCATAATCTCCTTGTTCAGAAAATTTGGAGCTCACCTGAGTTTCACGATGTTGTAGTACAGGTTCTCCTATGTCATGAGTCTTCGCTGACCTTGAAAGGCTAGGGCCAAAATGTTGGCTGACCTTGTGGCTTTTCTATTTCTCCAACTCTGACTTGTGAACTGAGATTGTTAACCATCCAGAACAAAGGCTGATTAGTACCCTGCAGCATATGCCATTTACTTTGCCTTATCTTACTCAATTGATTTTAGTTGTTGTTGTACATTTCCATTTGTATTTCTGCTTTTCACTTCTTATACTAGGGAGACTATACGATATTTACACATGTGTGTCTCGTTTATTTCATTTATGAGTATATGTTCAACTGGCATCCACTTCAGTATAAACGCTTCAATGTTATCATTCTTAATAGCTGAGTAATACTCCAATATATAGAGATACTACATCTTTTTCAACCATTCCTCATGTGATGCACATCTTGGTTGTTTCCAAGATTTTGCTATCAGAAATTGTGCTTCTATAAACATAGGTACACATGTATCACTGTATATGTTACAAAGTTTTCAGTTCCTCTGGGAAAATTCCAGTAGGGGGAATGGGATTCCCACTCCTACTCTTTTGACGAGTCTCCACTCTGACCTCCACAATAGTTGTACCAGTCTACATTCTCACCAGCAGTGGAGAGGTGTTCCCTTTTCCCCACAACCTCTCAAACATTTGTTGTTGGTTGATTTCTTCATGATAGCTATTCTTTCTGGAGTCAGATGGTTTCTCAGTGTTGTTTTTATTTGCATTTCAAGGATGACTAGCGAAGTAGAGCATTTTCTCATATATTTATTCACTTCTTTAATTTCGTGCTCTGAGAAATATGTATTCATCTCAGATGCCCATTTCTGAATTGGGTCTTTAAATTTGAGGGCCCTGTTATATCTTAGTTCTTCATATATTCTAGACAGTAGAATATCTGTCTATTGTTTTTAGAAGACAGTCTTCTTCTGTCTACTTGCTTATTAGTTAGGATTTTTCAAAATTTGTCTGTTGTCTTTTCACTCTGTTCACAATTTCTTTTGACATGCAGAAGCTCCGTAAGAAGAGTTGATCCCAGTTTTTGATTCTTTCAAGTTCTTCCCGTGTGAATATATGTTTCTTCATGAACTCTTTACCTACCCCTATGTCTTCAAGAGTTCCTCTTATTTTCTCTTCCAGGAGATTGAGTGTTTCTGTTTTAATGTTTAGATCTTTACTCCATTTGACATTAACTTAGTGCACGGTGATAGAGCTGGGTCAAGTTTTAGTTTTCGGCATGTAGAAAGCCATGTTTTCCAGCACCATTTGTTAAAGAGGCTATCTTTCTTCTAGTCAGCTTGTTTAGCCCCTTTGGCGAAGATCAGATGGCTGAGTGTGATTGTAAATGCGTCTTCTAATCTATTCCACTGGTCCTCAGGTCTATTTTGTTGCCAGTGCCATGTTGATTTTATCACAGTGACTTTGTAGTATAATTTGAAGTCAGGAATTGTGATGCCTCCTGGCTTGTCTTTATTGGCCAAGATTGCCTTTGCTATTCTAGGTCATTGTGGTTCCAAATAAATTTTAGGAATGATTTTTTTTATTTCTTTGAGGTATGTTTGTGGCAGTTTGATAGGGATTGCATTAAATCTGTACACCAATTTTGGGAATATGGCCATCTTCACGATGTTGGTTCTTCGTATTCAGGAGCATGGAATATCTTTCCATTTTCTGAAATCCTCCATAATCTCTTTTCTTAGGGTGTTGTACTTTTCCGTGAGAAGATCTTTGACTTCTTTGGTTAAATGAATCCCAAGGTACTTCATTTTCCAAGGTGCTATTGTGAAAGGTATTGCTTCTGTTGTTTCCCTTTCAATGTGCTTGTTATTATCTGTGTAGAGGAATGCTACTGACTTTTGAGTAGTGATTTTGTATCCTGCTATGCTACTGAATTTCTGTATCAGTTCCAGTAGTTTCTTGGTGGAAGTTTTGGGGTCTTCGAAGTAAAGTATCATGCCATCTGCAAATAGTGATAATTTAACTTCTTCTTTACCTATTATTCTCTTTATTTCTCCCTCTTTTCTAATGGCTGTGGCTAATGCTTCCAAGACTATACTGAATAGGAGGGGTGATAGAGGGTATCCTGGTCTTGTACCTGATTTAAGAGTAAAAGATTTCAGTTTTTCCCCATTTAGGATTATATGAGGTTTTGGGTTGTCATAGATGGCTTTAATCAAGTTAAGGTAGAGTCCATCTATTGCAATTTTCTGTAGGACTTTGAACATGAATGAGTGTTGGACTTTGTCAAAACCTTTCTCTGCCTCAATTGACATGAACATGTGGTTTTTAGATTTCAGTCTACTAATATAGTGTATTATATTTGTAGATTTTTGAATATTGAACCATCTTTGAATCCCTCGGATGTATCCAACCTGGTCATGGTGTGTGATCTTCTTGATGATTTGCTGTATGCTAGGATCTTATTGAGTATTTTTACATCTATGTTCATGAAGGAAATTGGCCTGTATATTCTCCTTTTTGGTTGTGTCTTTCCCTAGTTTTGGAATCAGTATAATACTTGCCTCCAGAAATGATTTTGGGAGGACTGCTTCCTGTTCAATTTCACTGAAGATTTTGAGGAGTGTAGGGATTATATATTATATAAATGTCTTGTAGAATTCAACTGTGAATCCATCAGGACCTGGACTTTTCTTTGCCACTAGGCTTTTTATTATGTCTTGTATTTTGTTGGCTGTTATTAGCTTATTGAGAGTTGTTATATCTTCTTAGTTCATTTTTGGTAATTTGCACCTTTCGAGGAATCTGACCATTTTTTGTGTGTCTTCTATTCTGTGAGTGTAAAGATTCTCGAAGTAACTATGAATAATCTTCTGAATTTACGCTGGCTCTGTGGTGATTTCACCCTTTACATCCCTTATTGCATGTAGTTTAATTTTTCTTTCCTCTTTTTGGTGAGGTTGGCTAGAGGCTTATCAACTTTATTTAGCATTTCAAAGACCAATCTTTTTGATTTGTGGATTCTTTGAACTGTTTTCTTCATCTCAATTGAATTAATTTCTGCTTTAATCTTTATGATTTCTTCCCATCTTTGCGCTCTGTGTTTCCTTTGCTCTTCTTTTTCTAGTTGTCGGAGGTGCAACATTAGGGTGTTTATTTGTTTCTGTTCTGTTTTCCTAATGTGTGAGTTCATAGCTATGATTTTCCCTCTAAGATGCGCTTTCATCGCATCCCATAAATTCCAGTAAATTGCACTTGAATTTTCATTGAATTGTAGATATTGTTGAAATTCTTGTTTAATTTCTTCTGTGACCCATTGATTGCTGAGTAGGGTGTTGCTTAATTTCAATGAATTTAGAGGGTTTCTCCTGATTTCTTTTGTCTTTTATTTCCAGTTTCATTGCACTGTGGTCAGATAATATGCATGGGATAATTTCTGTTTTCTTGCATATACTTACACATGACCTCTGGACTACTATATGCTCTATTTTTTCAAAATGACCCATGTGCAGCTGAAAAAAAACATGTATTTAGCTGCGGTCAGGTGGATAATTCTGTATATGTCCACCAGATCCATTTTTTCCAAGCTCTGGTTCAGTTTTGCTACTTCTTTGCTAATCTTTTGACTGGTTGATGTATCTTTTTGAGATAAGAGGGTGTTGACTTCTCCTGTTACGATTGTGGCCTTAGATATTAGGTTTTACATGTCCATTAAGATTTGTCTTACATAGTTGGGTGCTCGTGTGTTTGCTGCATAGATATTTATGAGTGTTACCTCTTCCTCTTGAAATTTTCCCGTATCCAATATATAGTGGCCTTTGTGTTGTTTGATCCTTCTTGGTTTGAAGTTGAGAATATGTGAGAACAGAACTGCGACTCTTGCTTTTTTCTGAGGTGCTGGGGCATGCAGTATTGTCTTTCATAGACTAAGCCAATGAATGTCCTTTTGAGTTAAGTGTGTTTCTTGTATACAACATATTGTTTCCTAATCCACTGTGCCAATCTATTTCTATTAATTGGTGAACTGAGTCCATTTACATTGATGGTTATAATTGAAATGTGTTGATTTATGTTTGTCATATTTACCTGCTGTTGTTTACTCCTTTGTATCCTGTGTTTAATTCTCTATCCTGTTTAGTGGGTTCCTTCTGTTTTCATTCTTGGAGTGCTGGTCATTGTGGCCTTCTCTAGAACATCTTTCAGCAGCCTGTGCAGGGATGGATTGTCATCATGATATTCTTTAGTTGTTCTTTGTCATGGAAGTATTTCACTTCACCATCAAACTTGAAAGAGAGTTTTGCAGGGTATAATAGTCTGGGCTGGAATTTGTTTTCGTGCAGGACTTGAAGAACTCTGCTCCATGCTCTCCTTGCCTTCATGGTTTGTGTAGAGAAGTCGGCTGTAATTCTGATGGGTTTTCCTTTGAATGTGATCTGCTTCTTCTCTCTAGCACCTTTCAGTATAGTATTTTTTGCACTGGATTTCTGGGATCTTGACTATTATACGTCTCGGTGTGTTTTTACTTGGGTTGATGTTATTTGGTGTTCTGTATGCTTTGGTTACCTGAATGTTGGATTGTTTCCTCATATTTGGGAAATTTTCTGTGATTATTTCTCCCCAGATTCTTTTTATGTCATTTGTATTGACTCCTTCATTCTCATTGATACCAAGTATTCTCACATAGTTCATCCTGGCGTCATCTTGCAGGTGATAGATTATTTTTCCCTATATCCTCATTGATTTTAAGATATCCTATATCACCTTTTCACCAGTTGCAACAGTGTCTTTAAGATCTGATATTCTGTCTTCGCTTTCACTCAAGTGGTTTTGTAGACTCATGATTGACATTTTTAGTTCTTCTATATCTCTTTGACTCTGTTTCGTGTGTTCTACTTCTTTTCCATTTTGCTCATTCAAGGAATCCATTGTATTTCAGATCTCCTCTATTTTTTTTATCCATATCTTCTTTAGAGGTAGTTATTCTTTTTCTGCAGAGCTTTTTCCATGTTGGTTTTCCTTTGTATATTTCTGGACTTGTTTCTGTATTTCAGATGCTATGATTTCAAAGAATTCTTTTTTTTTTTTTTCAAAGAATTCTTTTTCGATTTCAGAAATTGTTCCTGCTTTGAATTCTCATGTCCTTTCTGCTGTTGTTTCTTTGCTTCAGAGGCTGTTAATTCATACTTTTCAGCTGGAATAGTGCTCTCTGCACTTTTTCTGGGTGAGCATTGGTTTTCCTTCTGATGTTTCTGCATTTGATTCTTTACTTCAGATGCTATGTATTCAGATATTTCTTTTTTTATTTCAGGAATTAATACTCCTCTGCGTTCCTCTATGCCTTTCTCTTGTTACTCCTTTGCTTCTGTCTCTGTTAATGCATTCATTTCAGTTGAGCTAGTGTCCTGTGCACTTACTGGTAGATTCAAGGCCTGAGATTGCATTTTTCTCCTTGTCTTTGTCATTTTGTGTAGCACTGACCTGTGGGGCTCCCTCTCACCGGCCAAGGTGTGCTGGGACTTGGGCCGCGTGGTCGAAAACAAAATATTTACAGTACTTGAAAACAGTATGTATTGAGTCAGATGACATTCTGTGAAATTTTTCAAAGAACAAAGAATCTTGCTCACAGCACAGAACAGTCATTCTTAACGATTGAGCAATGATTTCTAGGAAGCACCATCATCAGCTACAATAATCATGGAGGTGATGTCAAATGAGCACCCATGTGTGACAGCAGTAGGAAAGGAGAAATACACCATATTCCGAATAGAAAACATGAAGAGCTGAAGCGAATATGAAACACAGATTCATATTTTGGTAAATATCTTTATTTGTTATGAGGAGGGCATGAACTAAGAAGACGTATACTAGTTTTTTCTTTAAGCAGAAGAATCAATGAAATATGCCTAAGATGTCAACACCATGAAAAGGTGCTGTTAGAAAGATCAGAAGCGATGTGTTATCTGTCCATTCTTAGCAATAAGGAAACATTAGTTTTTGTATCAAATATAGGTGTTAAATTAACATGATGGACACAAAATAAATGAAGGTAATGTATTTTGAATTTTATGGAAGCCAAGCTATGTCTAATTAGTCACTTCAGTAGATCTTTTTCTGATACAGTGCTGTATAATCTTTCAAAAATATCAAGATGTTGTTGCTATTTTTATGTTGTTCTTCTCTTCTGATGATTTTTAATTACTCCAGCTGTTTGTTTTAAGCATTTTAGTTAATATTTACCTGCACAGTTGTCCTGGGATTGTTGAAGGTAGAAATACAATTGAAAAGAATCAAAATGAGTAGTCTCTAATATAATACTGCATTTTTTAGAGTTTATTTATGATTTTCTATACTTGTTTTTCTCATTAGTAACTCACTCATTAATTTACTTAAGAGCAAAAATCAAAACTATGAATATACAAAAATATATGTAAATGTAAATTTTTATATACATAGATATATGCCAGATAAGTTAAGAATAATTATCATGATTTTCCTTCTAAATGTTATTAAAAATAACAAATTTAAAAATATTTTACCACTACTCTATACAAGCAAATCATATGATGACATAACACCACAGTAATCTTCACATTTTGCTAAATTTAAAAAATTACACTTATTGCATTCAGTTTAATTTTTAATTTTTTTTTGGTACCACGGATCAAACTTGTGCCCATGCACTTGCCAGCCAAGAGCTAATGTCACTGCCGAATATCCCTGATGATTAAATATAATTTTCAAATGATACATACAAACTACATATTTATGGAGTGATGTTTGGATACATAGAGATACTGTATGATGTTCAGGGTAAATGTATCTCTCTTCATGCCTACTTATGTGCTTTTGTAAAAGCATTCCGAATTATCCTTTCTGTTCCATTGAAATATGTAATCACATTTATATATTAATTTTTCAGTTTTTGTATTTAGGACCGGGTCTGAATAGATCAGACTCGTAGTGATCCTTCTATTTACAGCCATCCGAGTGCTGGGATTATGCAGTCTCAATTGCCATCTCAGCACTCTCTGGGGTCAGAGCTGGCACAACAGGTCAAAGGATCAAACTCCTGGCCCCTGTGTCAGATGCTTTATTCCACTGAGCTATTTGGCAGGCCCTATACATTAACTTTTATGTAATTAATATTTATATACTCAGCATATAGACATATTATATAATTGCCTTATATTAACATATGATTAATATATAATTAATTCTTATACTGTATTATAATCAATTAATATCACAACCAATAATTGATAATTACATTGAATTAACACATTGATCTATATAATCAATATGTTAATATATTAATATAATTAATATGGTAATTATATAATTATATTAATCTATAATTATAATTAGAGATTATTTTTTATTTCAAGATCTCTCCTATTACACACTCTATCAAATTATATTCTGAATTTTCAGAGAGAATAAAGGATTATGGAACATTTATTATAGTCAGCTGACTAATCTCTATGTATTGATATTGATATTAATTTTCAGATACTGTAAATACAAAATTTAGGGTCAGAGGCTTGGCTGCAGTTCAAGATGCTTTACTAAATCAATGAGTCCACTACTTGTCTTAGTCATTCTGTCACTGACACATAATAACTGACCATTACAGCTAAAAGGAGGGTGGATTTGTTTTGCTCCCTCTTATAAACTTGGTTACCCAAATGCAAAGCTAAAATTGGTCAAAGTATGTATGTCACTGCCTCTATCTTCAACTGGCTTGAAATTTCTTCTGTCAGATTAATTAGTCCTCTGTCCTTTATCTCAGTCTCAGGCAGTCTCTGCACGAGAGCGGGACATGGGCAAACAGTTTGCTAAGGCATCACACAACCTCTGGAGTCCTGCAGCTTCTATAGTCCATCCCAGGGGAAACCTCATGAGCCTGGTTTTTATAGGCTTTATGGTCTTCTGAACTCTGACAGAATCTTTCATGCATTACTGACTAATGTGCTACCCTTTCAGCCAGCATCTCTGAACTTTTACAAACCCTTTCCACAGCTCAGTCCTAAGCTCCTGAGATAGATGGTCATGTATTGCCAGAGCAAAGATCCCTGTCCTAGTACCAAATTCTGTCAGGCCATGGCCCTAGTGACCAACTCATAACCAGCCTCTACCTCCTAACCGAAAGTCAGCTACATCACTTCCATGATTTAATCAGCTCCAAAATGTCCTCTTTATTGGACTATGATGCCTTTGAGGAAATTATTTTTTATTGTTTTATTTCTTTAAAGAATAGAAAAGAGTGATAAAAAACATTAGAAACTAAACAAAATTTCACTGAACAAACAGTTCAATAATAGTTGCTGATTACATGATGATACCTTCAGGATCCAGATATTAATGTGTAAGATTCATTTAAAGAAAGAACAAAACATTAACAAAATAGCTGTAATAAATTAAAAAAAGAATAAAAATAAAAATTAAACATGAAGTTTGCCTTTCCCAAGATGAGAAAAAATTGACAGTACAATTATTCAAACTATTCTGCATATATACTAAAAATATATTTTTAAAAATGTATTTAGTAAGTGTCTACACAGGGTCTCACTACACAGATTGGACTCTTAGTGATTCTCCTGTTTTCAGCCTCCCAATTGCTGGGATTAGAGGTGCGCACCACCATGCCCTGTAATCTCAGTACACCCAAGGGGTAGGGCCAGCAGAGCAGGGGAGGTGCTTGAGGATTGAGGGTAGAGGTAGGGGGATTGAATACTACTGGTACCTGTATCTGCCTAAGCAGGTGCTTTAATCCACTGAGGTATGGGGTCAGCCCAAATATATCTTTTACCCTTCTTTCATTTGTCATTTTTCTTATCCCAGTTTTCCTTCCCATTGAACAAATTTTCCCTTCTATAGTATCTACTGTATTATTTAGATCTTAATAATTCTTTCATGTTCTCACACTAGCAATATAATGCAATGTTTGCCCATATGGATATGATTTATTTCACTTACCAATATAGTCTCTAGCTGTACTAATTTATTTATAGAAGTCTCAAATTTATCTTCTTTATAGCTAAACAATACTCCATTATGCAAAAATAGTATATCTTTTAAATTGATTCCTCAATTGATAGGCTTTTGGGTTCTATCCAAGATTTAGCTATGAAAAATTGTACTGCTGTAAATATGGATGACACACATTGTTGTGGCTTGAGTTTTCAGTTCTTTTCGATAAACATCTAAAAGGAGAATAGCTGACCTGAATCAGACATTCAGTCTTAGCTTTTTTAGGAATCTCCATACCCATTTCCATAATGGTTGTACCAGCCTGCATTCCCACAAACAGTGGAGGAGGGTTTCTTTTTCCCCAAAGCCTTTCCAGCATTTGTAACTGAGTTCTTGAGGATGGCCATTCTTTCTGGAATAAGATGATACTTAATTGGTGGTTTAATTTGCATTTCTTGAATAACCAGTGATGCTGAGCACATTTTCATGTCTATTTTCCATTTGTATCTCTTCATTTGGAAATGTATATTAATCTCAGATAGCCAATGCGGTAGCTCAGCAGAGCTTGTTCCTGACAAGCGCAGGGTCCGAGTTCAATCCCTGGTACTGCAAAAAATCTCAGTTGTCCATTTTGGATTGAGTCTTTGAATTCTCGAGGCTCATTTTTTAAAATTCTTTATATGTTCTAGATAGGATTCCTTTGTCTGAAGGACAGTCTAATATAATTTTTTCCCAATTCATGGGTTTTATTTTAACTTTGTTACTGACGCCCTTTGACATGCAGAAAATTTTCAAAAGATGAGATCCCAATTATTGATTCTTTGAAGTATTTCCTGTGCAGTTTTATTTCTGTTCATAAACTCTTTACCTACTTCTATGTTCTTAAGCTTTCTACCTACTTTGTCTTCCAGAGGATTTAGGGTTTAGCTTTAATATTTAAGTCTTTGATCTATTTTGACTAGTTTTGTGTACAGTGGCACACATTGTCTATTTTAAACCTTCAACCTGTAGAAAGCCAGTAATACCACCAGAGAGACCTGACAATGTTTACTTGACTATTAGACTATTGAGTTAGGTAGTACAGATTAAGATCACAGAAACTGCTCCTGAAAGTCAACAGTTGATTTAAAGGTCTCAGACTGGTCCGTTAAATTAAATATCTCTTAAAAATGTTATCTGGAATCCATGACAATTCTCAAGAGCCTTTAGGATGTTCCCCAGTAACCTCAGCTTGATATTTGTAGTAAAGTTTCCTTGGAATCTGCTAGAACCTTCTTTCTCCCATGAGCATGGCTAAAACTGCCTCTGGCAAACAATGGAATCTCATTGCATCTGCTCTTTGAGTCTTGAAGAATTTTCTCTCTTTGACAAATTATGATAGGGAGGCAAACAACAATGAGAACTCTGTGAATGCTTTATCAAATTGTAGAGATATGTTCTTCTGTCAAATTAGACCTACAAACAACATTGTTGTTCTATACTTTATTATTTTATTGTTGCTGGTTTTTTTGTTTGTTTGTTTGTTTTGGTGGAACCAGGAGTTGAACTCAGGCCCTTATGAGTTTATTTGACCATCACATGTGTGTAGCACATGTATGTTCCTAGTGGGGAGGTGGTATGTTGCGACTTGTGGCTAGCTGTGCCCCCATATCCTTTGTGCAGTCATAGGTGGGGCTTTTTGGAGATGGCCAGTGTGTGCGGCTGGTATCAGAGATGTGACGCTGTGATTGATCTGTGGTGTGATGCTAGAATGAAGGCCTCCTGACACTGGCTGTCAGTGCTGCCTGCGTGCTACCTGCTCTAGGGGTGAGTAGTCTGACAGGGTATAAGGGAGACATGAATTTCTCCTTATCTCTTGTCACTTGCCACTTGCTACCTCGCTGCCTGCATGAACTGTTGCTTCTCTGTAACGTCACTTTGCCTTACAGTGTTGGGGCCTGCTGAGCATGAACCTCAGACAGCTTTAACACCTGTGAGCCAAATAAACCTTTCCTCCTTTAACTGGGTGCGGAGTATGGTCAGTCAGCAATGAGAAAAGTAGTTAAGAGAAGACACATGGACAAAATCCATTGTAATTCCCCTTTTTCTTAATCCCTTATCCTGTCCTTGCTTTTTATATTGATGCTACATATTTAATAAAATTATCTGTGCATATATGTGTTTTTAACATGGTTCACAGTAATTCTTTATTTTCTTCTAGTATTTTATATTGATGCTACAGCTTTAATAAAATTACTTCTGTTGAATACATACAGAATTCTACCTTACACATAAAACTGTGTGTAGACCACATCATATTGGCGTTATGGAAATTAAAATAAATTGTATATCACATTTTTAGCTTGGATATGCTAGGTATTACTGAAGGTTCCTGTGCTGGACATGCATAAAATATTTTAACAAATAATATGTGCTTTGATATCAAATGCAATTAATGAGTAATATTTATATAATATATTAGGAATGATAAGTAAAATATTAAACATAAATATCTTACTTATCACTTTCATATTTTAATATGAATAAGGATGCAATCATAATTTTTATTAAAGTTTGCTAACATAGATTATGAGGATTTAGTTTGCTCAAGATCATAAAGTTGAGTGGAACAATAATATTCTAAAATGAATGGTTATCTTATTGACTCATGTTCTAATTCATAGTCCAGAGAATTTTATCATATCAAACACAAACACTTATCATACCAAATACAAACACTTTCATAAGGGCTAAGTATGGACACTCTCGTATACAATTATACAAAGCAAGTAGGAAAACACTGAACATTTGGGAATTTTTTTATACAACCACATTTTGTAAAGGTGATTTTAAATATTCTTCTCTAGAAATACAAGTTAAATTGTTTCTGTAGCATTTATTCCCCCTTTAAGTTACATATTTTAATTGAAAATATTTTTTAAAAATTATTCAGTCTCAATAATACTGCCTGTTTGCAATGTAAATTCAGAAAGTGCATGTGGGATCAGTTGCTGGGTAGAAAGTATGAAACTAGCAAATATATGTCACACTCATCCCCAACTTGGTGCGTGCAAAGGAAAATTAGTGTAGACAGCTGTCCACAAAATATATGGGTAGGAACTGCTCCAAGGTTTCTTACAGCTATTTCAGGTTGATCAAACTGGATGAAATATTTTGGTAGAATTATTCCAATTTAATTCATCTCTTCATTTTTCATTTTAAAGAGAACAAAAGATTTAAAATGACATTAAAATGATACCTAATTTCAAAATAAGAGAATAGGAATTCAATCATGTAATCCTAGCTCTTGGGAGGCTGTAAACAAGCGGATCACTGCAAGTCTGATCTAGTAGTGAGATCCTGAAAAACCTGTAGATTGTTCCCTAAAATGCAAAAAAAAAAAAAAAACAGAGAAAGAAAGAGTTTTCTTAAAATGACACAGTGTAAACAGCCTTTTTATATATGGATATTTTGCAGAAGTTTTGGGTTCCGTTGCCATGTTGGGGTAAACAGCACTATAGAGTTTCGTGCTTATTTGTCATGCTGTCTTTTCTTCTCTTGCACAGATTTCAATGAGCTGTAAACAAATCATTCCCTTTTACAATATCTCTAGATTGCTTTATTAAGCAATTAATTAAGCAGTCACCTTTAATTAAACATAAATGGATTTCTTTCTGGTGCAGTGTCTGAAATTCATGTTTTATGCAGACGATTATTTTATATTTTTTTCTTAGTAACTCTTCTTAATCATCTCTTAGGATCAATATGACAATGGTTTGATAGATGGCTGATTTAAAAATACACCAGTAAAATTATGTTAATAATAACTTGGATTAAGCTAAGTAAAATTGCCAAATATCAGTGTCATAGCAACTATGTGGAAAAGGCCTGGTGTGAGAAATTTTCAGAGAAAATTTAATTTCTAAAAACATAACCTTGTTTTATGGTAGCTGTTCATATTACGGTAGGTAAACATAGAGCAATATAATCTGGCCTGCTCACGTACATTCTGTTTTTGTTTTCATTTATTAAAGACCTGATTGCTAATAAGAGAAAACAAATCCAAGGTTTTGACATTCATTTTTATGACTATTGGTTATTATCATCATTTACTTAGTGTAATACATTACTTAGTGTAATGTATTTCTCTCTGTAAATTGAAGCCAACCTTGTTTTTCCTATAGTTTTTGTACCTTTATTTATTTATTTGTTTTTGTTTTGTCTGTTGATCCCTCCGGCTGAGAGACATACCAGCTTGCTAAGTAAAACCATGCTTTTGTTAGAGATAACATTGATGTTGTGATAGAAAACAAAGATTTAGAGAGCTCTTAGCTGGTAAAACTTCTTCAGAGTTGTTTGCAACTTATAGATCCTGTTTCCAGAGCCAACACAGTTCTAACATACCCTCAGGCATCACTTGTTGTCCCATCATATAATTCTACCTATTGATCTTTAAACACGTGCCATTTGTCAGATACCTTTGGTATTAGGGCATGTTAGGAAAAATCAGGGTACTAGGTCCACTAGGAATAAGATTTATATAGATTTGCCAGGCAAGCACTTAGTCTATTGAGCTATCTTCCCAGCTCATTGCAATGCATTAATTATTGTACCTGTCCTACTAACCTGTTTTGAAACTGTTTGATTGCCATTTTATCTATTTTCTCATTAAAATGAATAAAAAATTAAAAATCAATAAATGTAGTAAAAAAGAAAGATTTATCTGCATACGCTTATTTAACTAGTACAAGGTATAAAAAATACCCAAATTAAATAAGACTCTTAGTTTCAAATTGTGCTTATCCTTAGGAGAGATGCTGGTATATTGGAAGCAAACATAAGAATACTAAACCATCTTTTGCCAATTAAAACAATTTATCAAGAGGCAATTTTAAATACATCAGAGTTTTGAATTTTATGACATGGTGTTGGTGAAGCTATGCAGAAATGATCTCTCAACGTGGAAGTTAACCTGTAGTAGCATCTTTATGACAGGTGAATTTTGCCTGTGGAAGAGGGGGAAACAAGAAATGACAGATGAGCAAATGGACTGGAGTTAAATTAGATTTCTGGCAGGTTTGTGGCCCAACCACTTTACCTGGCTGCCCTGTTAAACTCTGTGTTCTGTATTGCTACATCTGTAAAAGCAAGACAATGTAAACCTTTGAATGATTAAAGTGACTTTATGAGACTGCATGGGGAACATGGTGAAATGATACATGTTTGTAAATATACATAATTATTAGTAATCTATGTTTTATTATTACTATTACTGTTAGTAAAGTAGACCCACACTGTTAAGACTGAGAAATTTACTGTGGAAAAAATGTGAAGTTTTATATAAGATTGACTAACTTTCTTTTATTATCATTATCATTATTATTATTATTATTATTATTATTTGCATTTGTATTTTAGGGAAGGATCTATAGGGTGTTCAGGGTCTCACTACTAGATTCGGACTTCTAGTGATCCACCTGTTTACAGCCTCCAAGAGCTGGGATTACAGGCATGCACCACCATACCTAATCTCAATTGCAGTCTCAGTGCATACCAGGGGCGGGGCCAGCAGGGCAGGCCTGGGGATTGAAACCCAGGCCACTGAGTCTGCTTTCAGGTGCTTTAATCTACTGAGCTACTTGGCCAGTTGTGCCTAACTTTCTAATTTATTAATTTTACTTTTTCTATTACAAAAATGAAAAGAAAAATCTTAAATAACCTGGTAGCCAAAGTTGATATTTTATGACAATTTTAAAGGAGATCTGAAAGCTTTTATATATATATATATGTATATACTGACTGTGATTTGAGATTTAAGTTTGATTGTGACATCCTAGGAGGTCAAATTAATTTTTTGAGTCAAAGCATACATTTGTATTCCAAGACACTTGGAACCGTGAAGTGGGAGGACCTTAAGTTTGAAACTAAAATGCAGAAATTAGCTTTATTTTTCTCAAAGTAAACTAACTCAGGAGATGCTGTGGAGCCCTTGCCTGGGAATATGAGTCTCTGAGCTCAACTCCTAATATAATAAATTATAGACTTCACACTATAGAAAATATAGATATGGTGATGTAAGCATCACAATACAGAAAAGTATCCTGAAAAATCTTTTCCTACTAAATCAATAGAAGCTACATGATAAGTAGTCATGTTGAAACAGAGGAAAATAATTAGAAATATCAGTGAATTACCACAAAAATCCTTGCAAAGGTGTTCTACAAAAGAACACATAATTAAGTGAATACTTTTAAAATTGACTTAGATAGACTGCATATACAATGACAGGGAAAGAATCAAAGGAGTAGAAACATTTATCAACTGCTCACTTACAAGTAAGTTCATAGGAGCACTTCAATAATTGAAACTCTGAAATACACAGGAGCAAAGTGATGTGTTTTTTGTTATACCTGATAAGTAAAAAAGTGAAATACAAGAATCTAAGTAATTTACTGAAGCTCAGCCAATTATCAAATGGGAGAATAAAGACTAGAGAGCAAATAGTCTGGCCTTTACATATTATCAACCCTAAATTAAAACCAATGATTTGAGGGGGCAGGCCAAATAGCTCAGTGAATTAAAGCTCCTGCAAGCAGGCGCAGGGGCCGGGGGCTCGATCCCTGGGATTGCCCTGCTGGCCCCACCCCCAGAGTGCCCTGGGCATGGTGGCTCCTGCCAGTAGTCCCAGCTTTTAGGAGGCTATAAACAGGAGGATCACTGTGAGTTCAATCTAGTAGTGAGACTCTGAACACCCTGTAGACTCCTGCCTAATATACAATAAAACAAAACAAACCAAAAATTTGAAATGATAATACACACGTAGATACAAATAAACATATTTCAAACTCTAATCAATTAATTACTGAGTAGGCAGTTATGATGCTATGACCAGTTCAAGGGGCATTTTGAGAAAGCGTATATGCACATGCTAACAGAACCCTCAGTACAAATATAGGTGGTCGCCAATGGAAACATGAATCTTTAATTATCCCTTCAATTGGTTTGAAATTATATTTATAATTCAGACAAAGTCAAATTAATGCACAACTTTAGACCATCTGGAGTAGGTAGCCAGTAGAACTAAGAAAAGTAGTAAAAACTTGGTTCAACACTTAACCCATAATATATCAAAAGAATATTCACCCCCTATTCCTTTTATTTTACAGCTCCAGGTGACTTATGTGAAGGATTTCATTATATTTTAAATGATATTCACATTAATTGCTTTGATAATGCGTTGTTTGTATTATATTTATGCTTGAAAGGAAAGCCAGAGGCTCAACTCGCATATGTTTCCTCTTACATGAGAAAAAAAAACATGAAAAAATAAAAATTGTATAAATGAAAAATAGGAAATAAGGAGATAGATGTTTTGCCAAAGGCAAGGCAACCAAGAGATGAAGAGGGAGGAGGGGAAAGAAAGCAGATGAGCAAAGAAATAAGATGTATTGTGTATGTGTTGGGCTTTTCATGAGGAGTGGAATCATCGTGTACTACAAACATGTGTGGATAAAAAAAAAAAAAAATGAAAATTGTGGAACAAAACAGAAGCACATGTTCAGGGAGACCGAAGAGTGCTGGATGCCCATGTTAGAGACAAAATGCAAATTTAGTGTTTGTAATGAACTGGCACATTTAAAAACGTCTCAGTAGCACCTGTTATTTCATAATGACCTTCATTTTAGAAATCCTTTCTACTCCTTTCCTCTCCCCTCTCTCCCCTTTGCCTCTAGATTTCCATCCCCCAGTTTCATGTTTTAAATCCATGTTCATGACACGTAGTAATTATATTCACTGTGATAAGCTGGCACATGTGCGTGGCATATTTTAAACCATTTTATTTTGCCTTCCTCTCTCTCTGTCTCCACCCTTTACCCTCAATTACTTCCTTCTTATTTGCAAAAGATCTTCCTCTCCTCATTCCCTTTAACAATCTTTCACTTTCTCCTTAATTGTACATTGGATTTCATATTTGGGAGAAATAATACAGTGTGCAATCTTGCATGTCTAACTGATTTCACAGGACACTAATTTTCAAGATGCATCCCTTGCCCTACAAAAGTCTGAAATACATCTTTCCTGTAGTGAAGTACTATAGCCAGCGTCTGACTTAGGAAAGATGCCATTTCTGTGAGGAACTTTCGAGTGCTTCCCCAGTAGAACAATGTCAGTCTTATGTACCTTTGACACAAATATGAAACACAGAGTGTATAAAAACCACACCCCTACACACAAACATTATAATTAAATTATTTTTTACTTAAAAAAATGTATTTAGGACAGGGTCTACAGGGTCTCACTATACAGATCAGCTTCCTAGTGATCCTTTTGTTTTCAGCCTCCCAAGTGCTGGGATTACAGGCCTGCACTACCACACCCAGTCTCAATAACAGTCTCTGCGTTCCCCAGGGGCAGGGCTGGCATGGCATGCTGGGGATCAAAATTAGCTGCTGTGCTCTGCCTAAACAGGTGCTTTAGTCTGCTGAGCTATCTGTCCAGCCCTAATTTTAATTTTATGCTCAGAAAACACACAGCAGATAACTCCACCGTGCCAGTATCTTGCAGACAGGCGTTCTCTCCAGGATTGCCTCACAGCTCAAAATGTTGGTAGTGTGAAGTGCATTTGTATCTGGGATGTTTCGCACCTGAGTGTCTGTAGACTAGGAGCTTACTGGATTTCATTATATATCAGAATCACGTTTGCTTTATTGGTTTTTCTGCTGATGGATATACAGGCTACTTCCAAAATATAGCTATTATGAATTCTGCTGCTTTGAGCATTGATATAAATATATCATTATAATATGGTGTCATTATTTCTTTCAGAATGATATAAAGGGCAGCATCTGCATCAAATGCAATTTCTATTTTTCATCTTCCTGTCTTTGAAACAACAGAAACTGTGATGGCAGAAGGGGGAAAGGAAAAATGGGAGGAGTTTCTAGTATAGAGCTTTCTGAGAAAGATCTGTACTTACTGTCTTAGTTATTTTTTTTCACTTCAGAGAGAAAAAAGAAAACACACACACACACACACACACACACACACACACCACAAGTTAAGGGAGGAAAAGTTTAACTTATCGTGCTTGTATAGGTTTCAGTCCATAATCAGCAGGCTCCAAAGTAGTGATTTTGTCACTGTAACATTTTACTAAAATTTGAATTAAGGTACCATCAGGTCTCCCACTTTGATCTTTTTCCGAGGATTGCTTTTGCTCTTCTGGGTCTCTTTTTTTTATTTTTTTATTTTTTTTCCATTTATTTTTATTTTATTGAAATACAAATGTCAATCAGACAGTTTCAAAACACCTTAACCATACAGAGTCGATGAAATAATACATTGCAAACTGTTTTCATAACTTTTTGGTATTGTACAAGGTGCATACATGATATTATATTTACAGGTTTTTATATAGCTGAATTATATCAAAGATTCAATAATTATTTACCTAGTGGATGACCATAGCACTAAAAGCCGACATAATATCCTGTCCAACCACCATTAGTGCAGATCTTGCCTCTCATAGAATTATGTAGAAGCACAGTGTTATCTATCCCAA